>PITA01003066.1:110214-146415 GCA_004023965.1 Spilogale gracilis | reverse complement strand
GAACTTCTGCCATTCGCGAAGTCGCAAATGACGGAGGAAATCAAAGACACGGGGCTCTTCCAAAGCCAGGTGTTAGAAGCAGGCCCCTGCCCCCCAAAGCAGTGCTGAGCAGAGAAGGGATTTGTTAGCGCGTGGAAAGCCATTGGCCATCCGTCTGTGGGCCCCCTTGGGTGCGGGTCTCCCCGAAGCTGTGGCAGGTGGTGTCCTCCCCAGGTCTGATCCAGCTGGAAGTGCTTGTTTGTTCAGCTTTTCCCCCGGGCACAGCAAGGAGTTGCTCTGTTGTAATTCCAGTTCCAGCGAGCTTGGTGCATCTTTAACAGTTCTTGTGTTATTAACTTAGTGACTAACTGAGAAGTGTTTGGCTTTTGAATCTATGCCATGAAAGCTTCTCTCTCATCTCTGGGTGATGTCAGCCCCATAAACGGGAGGCTTAGAGGAAACAATAGAGGTTTCAGTGCTAATATTTAATAAGGGGGGACGCTGATTTTTCCCCCCAATCTAAAATCATCTCCGTTTTCTGCACCAGGCAGGAAAAAGGGTCTCTGAAATAATTTAGGATGTGGATTTAGATTTAAGAGTAGTTTTGGAACTTGAAATTCCCTAGGAGGAAGGGAAAAAAATGGGGGAAGGCTTTTTACACTCTCCGCCAGCAGATGGTTTCAAGCGATTCCTATTTCTTATGAAAAGAAATTGCTGATTTCCCAACCCATTTGACACAGATGAGCACAGCGAGCTTTAAAGCAGCCCTCAAAAGCAAGAGACAGTGAGGTAAGCACCAGAAACGAAAAGACATGAGCCTTGGAGAGCGTCAGTCTGATGCCCAGCAAGCCAACCACTTAAGGAAAGAGCAAAACCCAGGACCCTCCTGGATAGGGGCTTAGATTCCTTCCAAGTTCCAGAAACAGTCTTAGACATCAGTGTCACTTAGAGAACTACAGATCCCCAAAGGAAAGACACAGTGTAATTTGTAATGATCTTCATTAGCAACATACTTTTAAATCCACCCTTTCAGGTTAGGGAGCAACGGGGAAATTGAGTGCCCACATTGACCTACTGACAGCTAACTCATGATATTGACTGATGGTTCGCGGAGCCTGGCCAACACCTGCTCTGAGGGCTGATGCTGACACAGCACGATCTCTTCAACGAGTACAATTAACTTTTCACTTTTTTTAATGGTAGCCTCCAACCAAGGCAGTGAAGAGGCGTTTACCCGTACAACTTGCAAGAGCTTCCCGGTTGTTCTGGAGCCTTCCAGTGCAGAAAAAAAACAAACAACCTCTCCCATGCTAAGTGTTGCAACATCTGGGTCAAAATAGAGTCCAGAAGCTCAGCCAAAAGATGGGGTTGGGGCGGCTAACACTCTAAATTCTGAGTCTGTGTTGTTGGCGGTTTACTTCATTACCCCCAGTGCTCGCCTCACTTTCTCCAATGGTGCTTAGGCTTCTAGAACAGTTTGTTTGACTTGGAGCCCAATTCCAAATTATCAAGGCAAATGGCTACAAGTCTCAAGAAAGCTTTCTTTATACACTATGCCTGTGAGCTGTCCTTTGCCACTACTGATTAAATGGTCCTATGACAAAGCGGACCACGACTCACAACAAAACAATGCCCATGGGCTGGATGACTTGTTTACTCAAAATCACACCACAAGTTGAGACTATACCACAAAGAAGCAAAGCACCTGTTCTGTGCTTAGGAAAGCCCATCGTTACCATCCTCGTTTTTCTGTTAGCCCTCTTGCCTTCTTCATTGGATTTCGTTCCAATTTCCATCTCAAGAGTTAGGAATCCGTGCAATTAATGGTTGGCCAGTTTCCAAATAGCACTTTGGGGCCTGAATTTTGGAGCCAGGCAGGGATTTTAAACCCAGATCATTATATATATGCCCATCAAATAACAGAATCTACATTACAGTATAATAAGCATCATCTTGCATTTATAAAGATATTTCGATACATAAATGTGTATCTGTCATAGAAAAATCACCACCCCCGAGAAGCAAATCTCTCTCCCTTTATGCATGGATAACACAGCCCTTGAAGCTCTTTTCTTTTGATTTTGAACACTAACAGGAAGAAGATTCTTGTAGGCACATTCGAAACATGTCTCTGTAGGTAATTCCTAGTTCATGGAATTGAACTCTGGAAGCAGGACTGGTACAAGTGCACAAGCTAGAATCTTTTTTTTTTTTTAAGATTTTATTTATTTATTTGTCAGAGAGAGAGAGCACAAACAGTGGGAGCATCAGGCAGAGGGAGAAGCAGGCTCCCCACTGAGTAAGGAGCCCGATGTGGAACCCGATCCCAGGACCCTGTGATCATGACCTGAGCCCAAGGCAAACACTTAACTGACTAAGCCCCCCAGGCACCCCACACAGGCTAGAATCTGAGTTGCATTTTTTGAAATAATGAGACTCTACAAACTTGTCTATCATTTGGTTATTCTTCCTTTCCTGTCCTTCTTGTTCTAATGTGAGTTGTAGAGTGTGGTTATTGATAGAGAAACTATAGCCACAAAAATGCTATTTAATGGATACACCTGGGTTTTCCCTTCTAAAGCTTCGCATCCACTGGCTTAAGACCCTATAAACTAGAAAGCGGCAGAGACATCACTACTAGCTTGCTAAGGACCTAGCCCAAACACTAGTCCAAAGTTTAACAGCTCACCTTTCACTTATGCCTAGGACAGGGATCTCTTTATCGCCCTGTACTGTATGTGCAAAGTACACAAAGACAAGTCTTACCAATCATGTCCTAAGGCAGGTTAGCCTTGCAGATATGAAAAATTAGGCAGAAAGATGTAAAAGGATTTATTCAGCCTGAAGAACCTCCAGCTCCACCTTCCCTCATCCATTGCTAAATAAGCTCACTAATTTTCTCAATCTGATAAATTCCTGATAAAATCAAAGAGAACATGAATCTCTGTGTCCTTGTCTCCCAGATGAGGCTGAAAATCTGTGTTTGTTTGCATATGCATTTCCAAAATGAGCAATTTAGAATTACCTTGCTTATGTCATTTGGTACAGTCTGCCTTCAGGCACGAAAAACACCGGCCGATTAGTGACAAATGTGGCTTGTGTCATCTGCCCCAACGAAACCCTCCAAAGAAAAGCCAGAGGAAAACTTGGTGAAGAGGTGGAAATGTTGGCATGGAGACAGGACCTCCAAGTTCCTTCCTGCGTTATGGACTCAAGATCAAGGGTGGGCATGGGGCTGGTCAAAGAAGGGTGAGCATGTATGGAATTCACAACTTATCTGCACGACAGAAATCATTAGGGAACGCTAAGTCCTCATGGCATGGGTAGACATTGCTCAAGGTGGCTTATCCTAAGTGTAGAGAAAGTTGGCATCACCGGCTTTTATGATATAATTGGCTTTAATCAACGCAACAAACTCAACAGACACTTGCTACCATAGCATAGTAGTCAACGATGACTATCTGTGATAACTCAGTGACTGAGCATTTACGCAGTGCCGGACACTACAGTACCTGTTGATGTGGGTTGTCTGATTTCATCCACCCCCTCAAAACTTTGTAAGCTCAGTCATAAAAGAATCAGAACCAAATGGACCAGGGAATCCTGGTGAGGTTCTTTCACTCAGCAGTTGTGTGATGTTGGGCAACCAACCTCCCTGAGCCTCTGTTCCTCATCACAAAAGTAGAGATAATCATGGTGGATGCCTCACAGAGATTGTGTCAAGATGAAGGAAGCCAATGTATAGAAAGAAAGAGGCATCTAAGTGCCATTTTCTTTTGATTTTATTGATTGTTTGTAGTTGCCTCTGGCTTATGTTTACAAGGTCAATTAACATGGAGATCACAGTATCTTTCAAAAAATAGCAAGTATGATCTTTTTACCTGAAAAATTGAAACTTCAAGAGGGTAAGGGTCATCTTACAGTTCACCAGAGAGAGTGCAGCTTCTCGGCTGGGCTACCAGGACATGGTCTCCCTCCTTCGTTAACCCACGTGTGCCCAACACAAAGTTTTGCTCTCTGTCCAGGAACCTTTCCAAGTTGGACATAATCATCCTTTGGTCAAATACATACATGCCCCTGTGCTTTTCTGAGAAGCAGAAGGAAAGACTAAGGAATGACTTTCTCCCCCAAGCCCAACTACTCAGGTAGTCCTTGCGGTAAATCCAGCTCCCTGTGCACGCCCATGGCAGGGGCCCCCACCTGCCAGCCTTGGGCTCTTCAGATCCTTCACACTCGAACTTCTGCTGGTGGGCAGATTACTTTATACCTGTTGCCATATACCAGGGAGAAGGGGCAAGAAGTCCTCTCCCTGGCTTCATGACTAATCGACTGTGCTACCATCTTATTTCCATTGTGACTGCCTCGCTATTCCAAAGTAAGAAAAGCTGACCTTCCATGGTACATTCCCACAGTTAAAACAGAGCCTGGATAACTTTGCTCTGGGCTCGTTGCCTTTTTTTTTTTTTTTTTTAAGATTTTACGTATTTATTTGACAGAGAGAAACACAGCTAGAGAGGGAACACAGCAGGGGGAGTGAGAGAGGGAGAAGCAGGCTCTCCAATGAGCAGGAAGCCCGATGAGGGGCTCGATCCTGAAACTCCAGGATCATGACCTGAGCTGAAGGCAGATGCTTAACGACTGAGCCACCCAGGTGCCCCCGCATTGCCATTTTTAATTTCACCTGAAACTTTATAGGGTTTCCTAAATCCAATCAAAGACGACCTCCTCAATGAGAAAATGGCATGTAAAGGGCTGCTTTTCCTATTTTTAAATATTCAAATGAAAGCCTTCTGTCAGTGAAAGTATCAGCCTTGGGCTGTGGTCCCAGATTCCCTAAAGACTGTGGTGTCCACATCATCCAAGGAACAGGTAAAACTAAATGCACCAAGCGAGATCGGGATGTTCATGCTGATAACTTGGTTCTCTCTGGAATTCTGCCTGAGACTAAACCCATTTCCTAGAAGCAGGAGAAGTTGACTATTGGCCTATGGAATAGTTAGTTGTCTCCCACTTACTTCTACTCCTTGGTACCCCTACATGAGGAAAAAGCATAGAAAAATGTGATTTCTGTTATAGGCAACTGATAAATTATTGAACACTATATATGGAACTACTGATGTAATATATGTTAGCTAACTGAATTTAAATTGAAAAAAGAAAAATGTGAATTCTATGAAAGTGAGCTCTTGGTCTCTGTTGAACACTCAAAGCAAAAGGGAGGAGTACAAACTTGCTGGACACATATTGTGCTTAAAAAGAGAATAAAACTAATACATTCAGTGACTCCTGTGTAGGCAGGGAAAGGGGAGGTATGTAGTGAGGGGAATTTATCATGGACAGAAAATAATATTTCTTAATTCCTCTTGGCAAAGGAAGAACGATGGGTAGGAACATGGTTATCTTCCGATTTCGGAGGCCTTCACAATGGTGATCTGGAAGATGTTGAAATCTAGATGTATGTGCTCTCAAAAGTCAAGGAAGCCATCAAGAACTAAATCTCTCCTCCTGCTAGGGGAAGGATGGGCTCAGAGGACTGGGGTTTCAGTCTATGGTTCTTTCAATATCTACCGGTTTTATTTTATTTTTTTTTAAGATTTTATTTAATTTATTTGACAAAGAGAGTGACAGCGAGAGAGGGAATATAAGCAGGGAGTGGGAGAGGGAGAACCAGGCCTCCCACTGAGCAGGGACCCCAATGCAGGGCTTGAATCCCAGGACCCTGTGATCATGACCTGAGCCGAAGGCAGACACTTAACAACCAAGCCACCCATATGCCCCTATCTAGTAGTTTTAGAATGCCACTGGTTCACTGACATCCTGAGTGGCCTCTCTGTTTCCATTCACCCACCTATGCAAGAAATGAAAGAATACATACTTCCCTTCCTCCAAAGGATCTGACTACCCAACACAATTAAGAACAATGAGGTTCTGGTATTAAAACAAAATATGACCAAAAAAAAAATCCCCCAAAGAGGGAAAAAAGAAGACCACACTTCATTACTACACCTGTCTCCAAGCCCTAAGTAAAAGCACAACACTCTGTCCGTGGCTACGGGACAGGCAAGGCCAGTGTCACAGGCTCTCCAATTCAACCACCCACCCTCCTGTCCTGGTTTGCTGGAGCTGGTAAGCAATTAACTTAAGCACCCTGTCGTCCAGCTTGTTCATCTGTAAAATGGGTATAATCATGCTACCTCACTCATGTAGCATGGAACAGTTAATTAACGATGTGTAAAGCTTTTGAAAATATAAAGTGTGATGTATGTGCTAATTATTATAAATCCAAAAAAGCACCACAGTTCAGTCTTTAATTACCTATATATTTTATTGAAAATATATAAAGCACATAATAAAATTAACCTCTCTGTCAAAAATTACTGCTAGCCTGTGCCGTCTTGTTCATTCCTCTGTCAGAAGTACAACAGCAATTTCCTTAAGTAAAGTAATAATTTTATTCAATGGGAGAAGTTCAACCAATATGACCAGGCCTAACTGGTGATTTACCATGTCATAAAACAGTATCTCCCACGTCTTGCCTCAATTTCCCTTAGTTATTATAACTCAATTACTGTAACACTAGGGTCTGTTACTAAAGCGTTATAACAAGATAGCTAGGTTTTATGCCAATTTATGTAAAAGGGTTTAAACTCTGTAGGACTTTTTATAGGACTTTTTATGTAGGTCTTTGACGAATGATCAAAAATATCCCATAAAGAAGGAAAGATAGTTCAAAAGTGATTTTGAAGTCTGATTTAAAATGAGAAAAGTTGAAACAGAAGGAGAAGCAGGAAATCTACAAGTAGCAACCCTTGGCTGTTCACTCTCCCCTGCCAGAGATATCGAGAAAAGGAAATGGCATCACCTTGGTCTTTTACTTTCCCACCACAGAAAAGATCCTCGATGATAGCAAGGCACGTTTCTCCTCTCCAACAAACTCGGGGTGTCCCTGCTTGGTAATGGTCCACAGGCATTCAGAATTTCAAGAGGACGGCAAGAGGTGCAAAACGCGATTTGGGGAGTCATGAGCCATCAGCCCGGATTATTTGTCCCTGCTGGAAAGAACGACTGATCAAACCGTGAAAACTAAGAACACGTGGTCCCTGCCTCAAACTCGTCACCACGTGGTGGGGACCCAGGACAAACTTGAGACCGTTCGGAAAGCCACAGGTAGGAAAGTTACACGTCATTGAATGAACACAAGACTGGAAAAATGATTGAAGAGGTAATTCAGAGCAAAGAAAGGTCTCCCTGAGGAATTCCTGGAGGGGGTGGGTCTTCCGAGGGGCCACGACAAAAGGTGCGGTTGATGGGGACAAAGAGGCAGTGAAGCCGAAAGGTGAGCATTTGTCTGGGTGACCCAGGACAAGGCTCTAGTGGGAGAATGCCCGATGTTGCCCTTTTCCTAAAGCCAAGCCAAGCAAACTAGGGACAGAGTCTGAACCCTGTCCGATTGGATTTGAAGCCACAGAAAGCCTCCAAATCGTATGGAGTCAACTTTTCCAAGCGCCTCCTTTAAATACACCGTTCTCCATGGGCTCTGCCCTCATTTGGAGATGAGTATTCTCCTGGAGAACTCAGCATACGTGAAAATGAGGGAAATTCAGTTCTTTGCTTTTAGCAACAAATATGCTCTTCCCTGCTCGGGAAAGCTGGCCCTCTTCTCTGTTTGTTCTGTCCCAGACTGGCTTCCACGCCTGTCCCCTTTTCTGCAGCTCGCTGGCTTCAGCAGATGGGAGAAACACAATGTGTAGAATTGGACTGGCTTCAGTGAGCATATTCCTACCGTGGCCGAGCAGCCTGGCCCCCTCGCCGCGGTGTGGGGGGCTGGGGGCGCGGGGAGGCACGATTCGACGGGACGGTGATTAGGTGAAGGACTTAATTTCCCTGGAGAAAGGGTCTCCCTCTACTTCACGTAGGCACAGGCTGAGAACAGAAGAGGAGAGATTTAACAGCTTCCTGTAGAGTTGTTCGGGTTTTATTTAAGAGCTTGATTATGATACATATGAAACATTTTAAAGTTTGAGAGCTACCTATAAACCTGTTCCCTCTATGCTAATTGCTCCCCATAAAACTCCATCAAGAACGAGTCTCGGAGCCCAGGACAAGTTCCAGCACGCCTGTGGGCCCGAGTTCAGAGCACACGGGCCCTATCTGATGGGGCCTTTGGGAACAGATAGATAGCCTGATGGATAAATGATAAACAGATACATCATACTAATAGGTAAGTGATCTTGCAAGGGACTCACGGTGATGGAAAACAGCATACAGTAAACAGTTTGTCATCGCATTTCATCAGACAGAACCCTTTGAAGGGAGCAGACACCTTGTTTCAGCCTCCGTGATTCATCAGCCGCTACAGGGACTCACCCCAGCCTGCAGGTCCCTTTGAACAGGAATCGGAACAGCCCAGGGAGCGGAGAAGGGGAACCCCAGGGAGCGGGCGCTAGTGAACCCTGAGAGGTCATCCACAGGCTCTGCTTTACCCGAGGTCTGTAAGCAGGAGGGACCCCAGGCGACTCTGTCCGAACCATCTCACCGAGAACTGGAAGGCAACAGCTTGGGCTCGCCGGCCACCAGGTCTAACCTCTGTCTCTGCCCAGGTGCCTCTGTCTACACCCGTGCCCCGGAGCTCAGCAGCCGCTCCCCCACCGGAGCTAGGGAGCGTAAACAACCCAATGCCAGGACTGGAAAGGCCCGAACCGCTCCCCGCCTTCGATCGCAGATGAGTAGGCCTCTCTGAGAGGTGTGCTTAGTCAGGGTGTCCTTAATGCAGAGAGAAGGCCTCCAGGGCCCTCTTCCCTTCTGGCCCCACCAGCAAAGCAGCCTGAGAAAGGGTTGTGTCCCTGTCTAAGGGCCGCCTGCTTGCTACACGTTAAGCCTGTGTTCCCTTATTGTACCTTAACTCCTCTTACAGAAATCCCTTTATGGACCCACTGTCAGAAGATCTGCTAACCCGTTTACAATCCTGCAGCCTTCTCTGTGAATGGCAATTAGTGAGGATGATAAAAAACCAATTCCTCTGGCTTAAGCCCCCAAACACTTGCGGGATGGCATGATTTGTGGGCTAGATACCATTGATTCAGTCCAGGCCATTCACACACTATCACAACACGCAGGGTCAAAGCTCTTCCGAAGGCCTTTGAGGAATTTGGCCCTAAAACATTGATTTATTAAAGATTCTCTTCATGCAGCACATAGAAAGCTAGAAGAAAAGAGTGTGCGTGCACACGTGTGTGTGTGTGTGTGTGTGTGTATGTGTGTGTATGCGCGCACGCTTGTGGCTTTGGTGAAAAGCACCAACCACTTCTCCTAAGGGCAAATTCTCTGCTAACAACTTTGGAGCAGAGGTAAACTTCCCAATTGTTTTTCTGCTGGGATCCCTGATTACACAAGCAGGGAATGGAGCGATGGACTTAATAAAATTAAAATAACCAATCACGTGAATTTTAGGGTCATGAGAGAGAGGTAACTGATTTTTATCTCTCAGCGGTTCCATCAGAGTTTTGAAAACATTTAAAAGATGGCCTTTGCACAACCTTGAGGATACATTCCTCAAGAATTACAGGAGCAGAGGAGTTCTCCAGTCCTGGGTCCCCGGCCCTGGAGGGCTGAGGGCACCTCTGATGTGTCTTATCGCATTAAAGAGCCTCAGAAGTCATGTCTCTCCCACTCATTTGGAGAAGCCAAATGTACGCTAGCTTGGAGAAAATAATGATGATTGTGTTCATTTTACCAGTGGGGTCATATTTTTGGCAAGCCATAGCCTAACTCGTTGGGAATAGACTATTAATTTGTGAGGCTACATTCTGGTTTCAGTGGGACTCCCTCCTCTGACTTCCATACTCTTGCATTTCTTGAGAAAAGGTCTCAATGTTGCACCTCTTACAAGTTCAACAAGATAAAACTTGTTTCTGTTTTTTGTTTTTTTGTTTTTAGTTGACAAGGTACAAGTTACAGGGAACGTTTGGGAATGCCAGAATTTCACTGGGGCTGATGAAAAGCAGAAATAGGAGTTCTTCTCAAGCAGAAAAGAGTGAGGTTGTTGACTGCGACATGCTGAATTGCACGGCCTTGCTGTCTTCCCTCTCCACCTCACCCTCCCCTGGAAGCAAAGCATGGACGTGATTCCTCAAGAAATCATAACCCGGGGACGCCTGGGTGGCTCAGTTGGTTAAGTGTCTGCCTTGGGCTCAAGTCATGATCCTGGGGTCTTAGAATCAAGCCCCACATCGGGCTCCATGATTAGTGGGGGCGTTTGCTTCTCCTTCTGCCTGCCGCTCCCGCTACTTGTGCTCTCTCTCTCTGATGAATAAATAAATTAAATCTTTAAAAACAAGAAAAAATAAATCATAACCTGGGTGACTAATAGCATTACAGAACTTTGAATGTATGCTGACTTTAAATTGATTACATTTCTTTGAAGAAACAAAGCTACTCAGATAATTGAATAACTTGTGATAGAACCCTGGGGACACTAAGACCCCCAAATTAGCTCTAATACAGGTATGGATTCTTACTAAATGTGTGTGGTGTGGAAGGAGGTAAGTCACCAGCACTAATCAAATGGAATTCAGGGGGGCCAGGCTCAATATCTACATTCAACATAAAGATCAGATCCAGAAAATGGTCATCATAAAGTAGCCCTTCCTCGGTGTTTTTCTCCACAGATTCAGTGAAATTTTCACCCCTAAGTTAGGCTTCATTTGACTCAACAGATTAATCTGGAAAATCAGGAAAGCAAAGGAAAACATTTGCCTATTTTCACCAGAAGGAATATCTCAGACTGTGCACTCTTTTATTGTCCTACACACCCAAAGCCAAGTGGGTACTGTAGGAAAATAAATATGTTTTCAGAATAACAATTTAAGACCAATTGAACCTAAACTAATAGGACTAGGAATAATATTTTCATAGCTATTCAAACTGATTCTGAATCCCACGGGAAGTTGTGGATAATTCCTTTCGCATATCCCAACAATCTCAGCTTCTCAATGGTGGGAGGAAATTAACATTTATTCAGAATCTTGTATGTGCTGGACGTTGTATAGGCGTTTTAACTGTTCTTACTCCCCACAACCAGAGCTGACATTCAGCTGGTCTGTCCCAGTACAGTATACTGGTTGGCATCCAGTACAATTGGTCAGACATCATTTCTGAATGGTCTGTGCCCCGAATGACCTTTCAAGAGTGCTGTTATTACTACCTCAGTATTTACAAATGAAGAAACTGGAGTTCATGTGACTAAGTAACTCCCCGAGGGCCACACGGATGTTAAAGGGAAGCAAGGATTCCAGGACAACCCATCTCTTCTTATACTTTGTTTATTTCTATTTCCTAATCTAATCTAGTTCCTGTTTTTCACCTTGCTAAGAAAGTTGAGGTTAGGTTTGGTATCATTTTTCCCCAATACATGCTCAGGAATACCAGTAGTGGCCCTCAAGTAGATCCAGAAGTATTCTTCGAGGATCCTATCTACAAAGCCGTCGAGTGTGGCTTTTTACATATATATAAAAGGGATTCGTATTTGTTTAAAATATTTTCAGCAATATTGAGTATTTCTTGAAGGCTCCCAGGACATGTCAGATGGAGGACATTTGCCAAGCACACTCCTGGTGGGGGGACTATTCGTCCATCTTCTCAACAATGACAACATGGCTGAGAAGCACTTTCTGTCTGAAATGAAAAACGAAACCAGAGTTGGGGGGACTCTGACGTTCCCCAACACATTCCTCCAGTCCCATCACCCATCTGATGCTTCCATGTTTTATACAATATTCCAAACAAATGACTTTTCAGCCCATATCTGAATACTTGCAGAGGCAGAGGACTCATCTTTGGATAGCTGTACCTGCCAGAAAGTTCTTTCTTACAGCTTGAAAAAATTTCAGTCCTTCTTTTACGCAGTAAGTCTTTAACTGTTGGTAGACAGACAGTTTCTCCTATACTCCCATCAACCTTTGACTTTTCTGGGAGAGGTGGCCCATACTCTTCAACGTTTTGTACGTGGAACCTAGCAGGTTTCTTTTTAATGCACTCCAATGTATATATTCCTCTCTATGAAAGTGTTCTGACCTCACTTAACACACCCTATTCAGTCTGGCTACAAGAGCACAGAGCAGTTTCTTGCAAAACTGTCAGGAATACAGAGCATATGCAGGTAAAGAATGCTCTGAAAACATTGCAAAGTGATACACAATCAAGTGCCAATTGATATGGTAATGACTGTAAATATTGGGCCAAAGGGATACCAAGGGATTCAAACCAGAGAAGTCTCTCCAGGAAAGAAGACTTGCAATGCAATATACCCTATGAGAGTCACAGAGAAGAGCGTAGAAATACTATGTGGTATCCAGAGGTGAGAAAACAGGTTTGCTCAACCGGGATCAAGGCTCTCTATTGAAAACTCATGGAGACTGGAAGAATCCAAAGGAAGATTTCTTGGGGAGGAGATGAAGGCAAGAACTGAAATGCGTTCACCCTCTTCCACTTGACAGGTGGCTTACATATGTTATTTCACTTAATCCTTTACTGAGTCTGTAAGGCATAGCCATATGCATATTTTAGATGAGAACAAAAATTAGCCAAAGATGGAGTCAGGAATCCAGAACACATTCATGGCCACGAAACCTTGGGCCTTTGATTTACATCCTGTGGAAAGAGGAGCACTTAGTGTGAGTCTTCACATTCCAGAATGAACACAAAGAAGCTGTGATCTTGCTTCTGTTTCATGACAGGATGTTTTCTTGCTGTTAGCGGAGGTGGTGGATACGCAGGATTTTAGTCTTATCAAATTCACACATGTATAAATGCGAACTGAGGTAAAATTCCTAATCACCACAAATTCTGAGTGAAAACGAATGGCTGTTTCCTTCCATCAACATAGTTCCTCCTCAGATCCCAGTTCAACGGATAAAAAAATACTAGCAAAAATACTCCTGAAAGAAGTAATTTAGATAAATGGTAGCTTTTCTGTCTTCATTTCTCATCGATGAATCATGGCATTTCATGAACCACATGGATCCTATCAAGTTTCCAGTTTTTTCCAAAGAATCCCAGCCATCCAGAGCCGTCACACCTGGGAAGCGGGAAGTGATCCTGGAGCTCGGCCAACTTCACGTGCTCTACAAATAGGAAAACTGGCTGAGAGAAGTGAAGTGACTTGTCCAAGATCACAAAGCCAGTTGCCAATAGGCACAACCATACCGCAAATCTAGGCTTTGGGACTCCACAACTCTCTGCTCCCTCTTAGGACGAGCATAAACCAGACCAAACCTAGAGTGGCATCTTCAGAAGTCACCCACATCCAACAGAGATGTGAAAAAAATCCAGTCCTTTTCTGTCCCATTGATCTTTTCTCCCCTGGACTGAGCTGATTAATCAAATTGGCTGCCTTCTGAACTACTCAGATGTGGACCAGACATCCCCATCCCAAACCTTGTTCACTCCTCTAGGACTCCATTCGGACATAGATGGAACCTACAAATAAGAAAGATCGGTGTGCAGACATACACGTTGTCCAGAAAAGCTGAATAGAATGTTTGGCTTCCTACGGATTCAAAGCTCTTTCCTGTTAGGACCGTTAGCCCACTTCTTAATGAATCCAAAACACATACACCATTTCTCAGAGAAATAACCATGAAATAAGAAGCCCTACAAGGCTCCGTCTGCTCTGAATGAAATTCAATTGTGCCTCAGTGGGGTACTTCTTCCTAATTTCAAAATCAGCCTGAAGACGGAAAAGTTGACAGGTCATAAGGACAAACTCACTCAGAGTTGCTTCTTGGGATCTTCCTGTCCAATGCAGTCATTTAAGTGGAAATCAGACCAAAGAAATCTTCTAACAGCCCCAAACTCTCCTACACTCTGTATCCTAGATCATTGAGGCATACATGACAAGCATGAAAGGTGCTAACTGGGTTTGGGGGATTTTTTTCCTCTTTATTTTCTTTTCATTTTTTTTAATGTTTTGCATCAAAAGTAAGTTTGGGTTTTGTTTTTTTTTTTCATGTGCGCTTAACAGGTTTTAATTTTATAAAACATTGTGCAACCAGATACCTTAGGGAAGAGTAATTAACTGGGATTATGTTTTCATTTCAGTGAATTCTAAATGAGAATCTAAATACTGACTTTTGTTTATCACCAAATGGGAAAACACACATCTCACTCCTTAAGTATATTCCTTTGCTTACTATGAATAATTTCCTAATAATATTTCCAATTTGCCCCTTGCTTAAGCAGGCCTTCCCCAGGAAATGCAATGGATTATTTAAAATAATGGAAAAAGTTTACTTTTAATTGTGATACTTGTTCCTAACAGTCTTCAGTCCCCATTCTTCCCACCAACAGCTGGCCACCACCCCAAAAAGGGGCCAAATATTCATTTAACCAGTATCTCTTGTGCCTCTACTACAGGTCAGACATTGTTTAGGCAGCCAGATAGCATTATAAATGCAGTGTCATTTCCAAGTTAAAGTCAAGTTCATCTCAAAATGAGAACAAGGAGATGAAGGATTGGAGTTATAGCTAAGTTATATATGAAATATGAATTCAGAGACAGAAATGGACCTAGTGTGATGTCTCTACAGTGTGATGGTTCACCTTGATACAAATTTCAGTTTCACCTTTCAGTAGCTTTTGACCCTGAGCAGCAAATTTTTCTTCAAGTCTCTCTCCCCAGCTGTAAAATGGGAATAATAGTTTCTGCCTTAAGTGGCTCTTGTAGTTTTTAGTAAAATACTGATACTTGGAATAGACTCAACAAATGGCAGCCCTGTCTACATTGTCATCACATACAGAAAGGGACAAGTAAACTGTCTAGCATGCCAAAAATAGCTCCTAACCAGCAACTATTGTACTTCTGCCTACACAGTGAGAAGCCTACGTTGGCAACCTTTCTTTCTAGAACAGGTCCGCACACACACATATGGTAAGATTGCTCTTTGTCGCTGACTTATACTTCCGGCACCTTGCACTAAAACATCACAATAAAGACTTACTTTGGATAAATTCTGTAGTTTGTCGGGAAATAAGTCATTAACTATGGATACCTCCAAGGGTGACTTTCTTTTTTGAAATGCCATTTTATTAATTCCAACTTCACAAGGAAATCAAACCAAGCTGGGTAATCTCTCTTGCAAGTCCTTAGGGAACCCGTTTGGATCAATAAAAGGGAGAGATGTGTGGTTGATTTGTCAGTGAATCTCTGTATAGATCCCCCTGCACAATACTTTAGGTACTTCAAACAAGCCTGTCTTCTCATACACAATACTACTTGCATTATCTGTGAAGAGTTTGTTACCAAAACACAGTCCATCCTAACGCTTGTCTGAATTTTAACACAATTTGATTCAAGAAGCTCTAGTCTGGTCTCTGTACTAAGAAGACAAGCAAATTCCAAAGTGATTTTCACCAATTAGAATAATTATCTCATGGTGGCATGAATTTTCTTGTTCGTGGCCTCTTGAAAGGAAATACATCTGTTAGTCTCGGTTGGAGGAGACTTGCACTGAGGGAAGGAATAAAATAAATACCCTTTAGTTGAGTCGTCATTGACTCTCCTAATGGAGTTTGGTGGCTAGACTTTCAGGAAGTTCATAGGTTCAGACAATTCAAATGGGTCTTTGAAAAATGGGACAAGTGACTGATGTCCAGTGTAGAATGGGGACAATGAATGTGCTAACAACAAATCACTCTTATCTACTCATTAATATGGGTCCCTCAAGGGTTTCTAAGAGTCCATATTGCCAACTAAGGTTGAGTTACTAATTCGGTTGTTATATGAACATTATAAAAAGGTATTTATTCCAATAAGTCTCTTTTTCATGTAGTTTTAAATGAAAGCATACATACTCCAAGAACCATTTCACCACACTCTATGAAATATGACCATAAACCATATTCCTTATCCCAGATTTCTCTCCACGCTAAAACTATCAAAGGTTTAGATAATAAAATAACCACAGTTTCAAACCCCTTTTTCTTTTACGGTGTCTCTCCCTTGAAGTGTTGTTCTCTCTTAAGGGCAAAAAAACCCCTATTTGTTGTTTTCAACTTGCCTCATTGGAGTAACATTAGAGAGAAACAAGGAAACTATTTTAGGATAGCATAACATCTTGAAGTCTATAAGTACACTTGACTCTTGAACAAAGTGGAAGTTAGGGGCACCAACTACCCACACACAGCCGAAAACATACCAATAACTTCTGACTCCCCTCAAACTTAACTACTAACAGCCTATTGGTAACCAGAAGCATGACTGATGGCAAAAACAGTTGATTGACACAAGTTGGAATGTGATATGTATTATGCACTATATTCTCCCAATAAAGTAAGCTAAAGAAAAGACAACGGCAGTTAAAAAAAAATCATAAGGAAGAGAAAATGCATTTACAGTACTGTACTTTAATCACCAAAAAAAAAAATCCACATGTAAGTAGACCCATGCAGTTGATACTGGTGTGTTTTTCAAAAGTCAAGTATAATTTTACACACAACATGTCCCTTGGCCTGTTCTTTCACAAAGTAGCTACTGAACCACTGTATCAAGGACTAGGGCAGGGCACTGGGGATGCCAAAAAGAAAGGTGGTGTCTGTCCTCAAAGTGTTTATGTTCACCTTTGTGGCAGATAAGCCATTGTTATCCTACCCATTGTTTTAATACATCAGGGAGGTGAAGGGACTTGCCAGAAGTCACAGAACTAGAAAGCACCAGCCCTGGAGTCAAAATCAAGGTCTTCTTCAGTAGTACCACATTCATTCTCTTTTAGAACACTGCCTTGGTGGAGTGACTCTCTCTGCCTCTCACTGATGGAGACCTTTTGAGTCTAGACAACACTGAAAAATGATGGGTACCTGCCTGCATGCTTTAGTTGGTTGGGTGTCCGACTCTTGATTTTGGCTCAGGTCATGATCTCAGGGTCGTGAGATCGAGCCCTGCCTCTGGCTCCACACTCCACATGGAGATTGCCTGAGATTCTCTCGCTCTCTCTCTCTCTCACCCTCCCAAATAAATACATAAAAATCTTAATTAAAAAAAATGGGAACTTAATAGAGATTCAGTAAAATGGAATTTCCTTCTGCAAAAGACGTGTGTCATGTTTGTGCTCTGAATTTCACTCGGATTCCAGGCACTATAAGCTGTGTGTGCGATGTGTAAAAGGCTTTAAGGTTCTTTCAAGATTTGGTCCACCATGAATGTGGAGGAAGCTGTTACAAATCGTGTATCTGCCTTAATTGAGTGGATTTTAACAGGCAGTGGGCATTATCTGACTTGCAGACATCGACTCTTTCATGTGACTTTCCAGTATTTATGCTCACAAGGTAAGTATGATAGCCATTGTCATATGCTCAAAAATATTTGTTTTTAAGGTGGGGGAGAGAGGAAGAAGTGACTTGCTCTTTTATCTGGACACAAAAATGATTGTCCAAGGAAAGATTCATATCTAATTAAGGGGGTAAAGGGAGCATCTCATTAATTTGAGGAAGAATAAGAGACACATGTTGACTGTACTGCAAAGAAAATAAAGATCGGGTTACAGGAACAGGAAGGAAACTCTCATGTCCTATAAGCTACTCTGTCACAGGAATGTATTAAGCAACAGGAACTTTTACGATAGAACCATTACCTTCCCAAGTCAGGAGCTCCCAAAGGTGTAAACTTTCCTATAGCTTTAGTGGGAATTCCTTTTGGGAAAAATAAATGACCTGTTTATCAATTGTGTGATCACTCTAAAGGTATTCTTATAGCCTTTAGTTTCTCTTACACTTATACATGTGGAATACACACTTCAAACCTTTGTGCCCTTTCTGATTCTGGCCATCGGGACTTTCTCAGCATCTGATTCATAGCATTTCCTGTTTTCACTACAATCTCTCTGATAAAGACAACACAAAAGAATGGAGACAGAGCAGGGAAAGGGCTATCCAAACAGACCTTCAGGACATCTTGATATTGTGTTGAAATATCTCCTGGCACAGCAACCAGGGCTAGATCCACCCAGAAGAATCAATTCCCAAGAGCACTGTTCTTCTGAGGGTAGCTACAGTGTTGGAAGGAAAGGAAAGCAGGTAGGGCCAGGCTGAAAGGAGAATGGTGACTGCCCTTGTGGAGAACAGTAGACAAAGTTATGCGCCATCCAATATGGTGGCCACTAACCACATGGATCAGACCAAAGCAAGATGTTCTATAACTATAAAACACACAGGGTTCAATATCCAAAAAAAATGTAAGTATCTATCAGTATTTTTTATGGTGATCATATTACAATGTTTTGTTAAATAAAATATATTATTCAGATTAATTTCACCTGTTTTATGTTGCCTTTTTAATGTGATTATTAGAAAATTTAAATTACCTGTGTGGCTCACATTATAATTCTTTTGGATATCACTGTTATAGACAATTTAACTTGGCTTATCCTTACCCATCTTAAAAACAAAAACAATGCTGGGCACCTGGGTGGCTCAGTGGGTTAAAGCCTCTGCCTTCAGCTCAGGTCATGATGTCAAGGTCCTGGGATCCAGGCCCACATCGGACTCTCTGCTCAGCGAGGAGCCTGCTTCCTGCTTCCTCCTCTCTCTGCCTGCTTCTCTGCCTACCTGTGATCTCTCTCTGTCAAATAAATAAATAAAATCTTTAAAAAAATTAGTCTTCCTTTAAAAAAAAACAAAAACAAAAACAATGTTAATCATCTGAGTAGTAGAAAAAATAAGACACATTTCTCTGGAAAGTTCTATCTTGACTGAGAGGTCCCAAAGGGCAAATGGCAGAAACAAAGGTTTGACTAAGGTTTCTTACACTGGCACTCACCCATTCTTTTTTTTTTTTTTTTTTTTTTTTTCTCCCAAACAGAAACAGCCTCTTAAATGTTCTAAGGAAAGCTGTTGTCAAAATGGCTTCTCTTATCCTGAATAAAAAGTTTAAATCTTGGAACAAGCTTAACCCTCAGAGAATCTCTAATTTACCTGTTTAAATCCAGGATATTTCAACAACTATGTGAACTTGATATTGGACAGTCTATCTAAAATGACCCATTAAAGATTAAAAATGCTATTTCTAGACCAGGGAATCACTTGGGTTAGTCCTAATCTGTGTAGTCATTGCTATTTAGTCTTTGGAGGTATGCGGAGAAATGACAGACTAATAACTCTCAAAGCATTTTTAGCCCTGTTGGGATAGTTTGGAAAGGGAGTTTTTCTCACTCGAATGTTACAAAGACATCAATGCACTTTCACTAGTAATTACTCTGGAAAATCTGTAAAATTACTTTGGCTCTAATTAGTGACCTTTGAAAAGGTCATCATAGTCATTTGAAGTTATCAAATTTCTATCAAAGAATAAGACAAATACAGAAATCTAAAACTCAGAAAAGGAATTGGTCATGTATTCATTTGATTACAGGCCACAGAAAAATCTGGTATAAAAAGTTTGGGAGTTTAGGGAGGTGAAACTACTCTGGAGGATACAGTAATGAATGGTGGATACATGTTATTATAAATTTATGCAAACCCGCAAAATGTAGGACACCAAGACTGACCCTAACATAACCTGGGTGATGATGACCATGTCAGATCAGGCTCCTCAGCTACAACAAACGTACCACCTGGTGGGGGCTGTTGATAGTGTAGGGGGTTGTACACATGTGGGGATAGGCGACATATGGGAAATTGCTGTGAACTTAAATTTGCTCTATAAAATAAAGCCAAGAAACTTTTCTACATATGCAAAAAAACTTAGGGGCCCAATGTTTTCCTCACATCACCAGCAATCTGCAAGAGGACGGTTCCCAGCTAGTGCCACAGCCCCGTGCTGCCTTTAGGGATCCACGCTGCTTCCTCTGCAGAGCTGCTTAACGACGTTCAGCGTGTAGATCCTCATCCTTCCATTTGTTCCCTTGCGCTTGCAAGATGGCTGCTAAACATCCGGGAATTTCCGCGCTCTGGGCAGGAGCGGCAGGAGGCAGCAGTTCCTGCGTCAGAAATGCAAAAACCCTTCCCAGAAACCCTCAGTTTTGTCTCATTGGGCAGAACTATGTCACGTGGCCAACCCAGGTGCAAGGGAAGCTGAGGAAGTGAATGTTTTTAGCTGGACTTATTGCTACTCTGGACAAAGTCAAAATTCTTTTACTAAAGAAAAGGGGGATGCGCTTTGGGTGGGCATTAGCAGTCCCCGCCACAGAGGGGTCTGGAGTTTCTCTCATCACCTTAGACATAATGAAACTCAAACAACTGATAACATTGACCTTTGACAAGTATGAAAAAGCTGAAGAAAAGCATACGAACTTTCAAGAAGCTATCGCGTTTATAAATCTGACCAGAGGCAAATAGGACTGTGAACTATTTGTTGCCTAACCACTCGAAACCAATTTTTGTTGATTATAATGATGTTTTTGTAAACAATAGGTACATTGGTACAACTATATTTGAATAATAATGAGCTGCTCTGATGGTTATCAGAATAATACTGAGCAAATAGGATTTGACTGTAAAAGGTCACCTGTGAGTTCAGTGGTGAGGAAAACAATTTGGAAAAGAGGAAAGAGAAATAACCTATTTGAGTCCCACTTTTCTGCGAAACTGTCTTCCAAATGACATCTCTAACTGATTAACCACTTTCTCCCAAGGAATATATAAATAATCCCTTCCAGTCTGGAGAGTAAAGGAGTCCGTTGAATCACTGACATGGTCAGCCTACCAGCAGGAAATGACATCACCCATCCAGTCACTCCACTTGGGCTTTTTGAGACGTGTCCTTAGAGATGGGATGAAATTAGAAATAATGAATAGAATAGAATAGAATAGAATAGAATAGAATAGAATAGAATAGAATAGAAGAATAGAATAAGACTGCATCATTTGCAATAAGGGTGATATTGTTCTAAGAAACTTCTGGTTCAGTCATATGTGAATGTGTGTACTGGGCACAATGTAAAACGAATTTCTGTGGGTTGTGGTCAAACAAGTTTGAAAAGCCACTATCTTAGCAGTTTCAGAACACCTAAGAGCCTCCATTAGCATAGATCACCAAAAAGAAAATACAGCCTTAAAAACAGCACGAGAACTCAAAACAAGAAAAGCGCCTAAGAAAATTAAAGTCAAATGTAGAGTAATGCCACCTCCAGACCTGTGGAGTGCATTAAGAAGAAAAAAAAAAAAATGCAGGAATGGCAATGATTGGGGGGGGGGGGACTATTTGTTTAAAAAAAAAAAAAGTGGCAAATCTTTATCCTGTTATAATTGTTTTAGTTTGAGAGGAGTTAGAAAAGACACGACACTTGGAAACAAGGGACAAGGACCAAATGGCACTCAGGAAGGGAACCATACCAATCTGAAAGGACTTCAGAAAAAGTAAGACTGATTCTGACCAGCCATTGATGAAAGGTACCACCCTAGAGAGAAAGCATCAGCAGTGAAACAAGATTGTGCTTGCAAAAGTCACATGTAATTAGTTGTGTTTATAGACCTACATTAACAGCCCCAACCCTCCGCTGTTTTTATTATTTGCAGGTAATTACTTTTGTTGTTTTCTAAAGTCACAAGTTAAAGAACAGTGTCAGTAACTTTTAATGCAAATGTCAGGTAATAGTAGGTTCAGTTTGCTTTCTGGAGGAATGAATGCCCATAACTAGCGGCGGTGCTGATAATTTCACAAATGACATCCAAACCGGAAATGGCCCTGGGTCAGGAAGAACTGTATGTTGTTTGCCTACGCCATGTGAGTGCTTCAGAAAGAATAATGATCTGGCGGCTCAAACTAATATTCTGTGACTATTTGGTCAGGTTTTTTAAAATTATTTTAAAGATTTTATTTATTTATTTGACAGAGAGAGAGCACAAGCAGGGGGAGTGGCCGGCAGAGGGACAGGGAGAATTAGGCTCCCCGCTAAACAAAGAGTCCAGTGTGGGGATCAAACGCAGGACCCTGGGATCATGACCTCAGCAGAAGACAGACATTTAATCGACTGAGCTACCCAGGCACCCTCATTTGGCCCCCGGTATTTATTGAGGTGAGAACCTGGGCACCGTGACATCTTCTACCTCCAAACTCACATCCCTATTCCGCAAGCACAAAGCTGGACAGTTGATGAGATCCATCCCTTTAAAGGCTGTTTAGCTGCCAAATAAGCATTGTCCTCACCTCAAGCAGCTTCTAACCAATAAAACATTTTCCATGAGAAGAATTCTATCTACAGTCATCTCCAGCTCATCACATTTCCAGTAATTGTTGACTTTCTCTTTAGTTGGACCCTCCAATCTATTCCTTGATCTCTCTCTCTCTCTCTCTGAAGATTCCACCACTTGGGTAATGACCCACAACCGGGGCTTTGTGTGAGACAAGACAGTTACTGATGAGGGGTAAAGAAACTCCAACATCTGATCATCAAACATCCGACAACACTCCTTGCCTTGTCACAGGGAAGAAGAGAGAGTGAGTAGAACCACTGTCTCTCTCTTTCACATATATCCTGCCTTCACATATACCCTTTCTTTTCCTCTTGTTTTCTTGACCAGACCTTAGCTGAATAAAAATCTTCGAGTTAAGCCACGATCTGTGGAAGTCCTTAGCGAGAGTCCTCAGCTGTTATCTTGCTTGAGAAGGCTATACTTCCTGAAATAAAACAAAAGTCTGTAAAAAATCTGGAGAAGTATAAAACTGTTCGGGTAGATGTGTAAATGAACTTTGGGGAAAATCAATCCTAATGCAAAGAAAGAACCATGTCAAATTCAAGGTAATGGAAACAAATTTGTCTAGTGTTGGGGACAGCTGTACTTTGGTTAGCCCCCCCACCTTAGGCAACCCCAAGTGTACTCCAGCCATTTCTTCAGGGAACTGCTCCTCCCCCACTCTAATGTAACTCTGCTCGAACTGCTAATCAAATATTCAGAGCCCCCCATCATGGGAATGGGCCAATGATAGTAGGGGTCTATCACTGAGATTGTTTGAAATGAAGATGCTTGGTCAAGAGGTAGATGTGAATTAGACTATTGATGGTTATCTCCTCTTTTATGAGAAGAACACCTATCTGAAGCAGAAAAAATAAAAGCAAAAGGAGAGCCAAAAGGAGAAAGAAAGAGCCCACCGATGACCTTTAAGTCTCTGAATCCCTGAAACCATACTTCGCACTATATGAGCCAATACATTCTCTTTTTGCATGAACGAGGTGGTGTTGGGTTCCTTCCATTTACAAATGAGTTCTGACTGATGCTGCAAGGACATTTCTTCACCCTAAGCCCCACGGTTTATTCTGACAGATCCAAGAGTGAACCTTGTATAGTGTTTTATATATATATATATAGGGTTTTACTGCCTGGCTTCTCCTGGCCAAGACTCAGTTACCATGTTTCTCCCTCTGGAAAGCCTTCCTTGACTTTCCCAGGAAGACACACATATTCTCCTTTATTTTCCCAGGCTGTTTTATGCCTACCTCTTTCACAGCTCTTCTCCCATTGCTGACCTCTCTCATTACACCCATGAAATGAGCCCCTGGAGTCTAGAAAACAGGAGACTGGACTGTCCCTCATATTTGCTTTGCTATGTCCAAAGCATGGTTGGTACATGACAGGTAGAGTAAATATTCAGTAGAGGTCTGCCAGCTAATGTAACTGCCATTATGAAATATCAGAAAAAGAAATAGCTCTTCATTGAATTGCCACTAAATATTTTCTGATTTGAAAATTCTGGGGCAAACACAAACATCTCCCTGGTGAACTACATAAGTTATGGTCTGGTTTTATTTCTGCCTTTAAGTACTCTTGCACAAGGAAATTTCACTTTGTAGCTCATTAACTAATGCATTCATTAGTTCAAGTATGTACGCAGTACCTAAGGTTCAACTCCATATCTTAAAAGGCAGATTGTCACTCAAAATTGAGTTTAGTTCAGAATTCTATTGAATTAAAGAAATTTGGCTGACCAAGTATGATATATACGGCCTAACATTTGTCTTCTTTCTTTTACACTTTTAGGTTTTCCAAATTCTTTTTACAATCTCCAATACCAAAAACTATATGTACATATATCCATTCTCTAGGACCTTTTGCGTTTTAGGAAGCTGGGAAGTAGGCAAATTAAAGAAAACAATTTGTATCGGTAAATGTTAACAAAATCCTTGTAAGATTGACAACCTGTGCATCTGTAGCAAGCCCTGGGACTTTTTAATCCACAAGTACCACTGATGGTTTTTGATGCTTCCATTTCAAGGCAATAGACAAGAGTTTGAAGAGTATCTTCATAAAACTGTCTATAAACTGGACAGTTATCTCTGGGATTTCACTCTCCCAATCACATGTAATCAGACTCATCTACTTATCAACCCACTCATCATCGTAGATCACAATACCAAGTGAAGAGTGAGACAAATCTACTCCAGTTCATCAGGGCAGAGGTGTCAGTCTTAGTGGGGACGAAATCCCTAGCTGTGGAAACAACATAGCTCTGTTATTGGCTTAAATGATAGACCAACAAACATTTCTGGAGATGCGGGGTGATAATTAACCCAATGGTAAGTAGAGATCGCACTATCTTCTAAGGATCACTCTGTTTCCTTAGCTGGAGGACAAGTGATTGGCAAAATGAATCTATGTTTTTGGAATGCAACTCTAGGTAAAAACAAACCTTCCAGGAGCTAACCAGGAAAATCAGAATCATATAATTAATTGTACAAAAGCCTATTGTCCCATGAAGCCAATAACGCTCCTATAGACAGGTAGATCAAGTTCTGAATAATTTCTCAATACAGTATTCGCACTTCTAACTCTGCTGTTATGTATGCCAGCAGTTGTCCAAATGTGGTCTAATGAACTTCAGAGTCCCCGAGATCCTTTCGGGGAGATCAGGGGTCTTCCCTTTCCCCCACTACAAGTGTGTGAGGCCACATACACCGAACTCAGAAACAGACGTAAGAAACCAGATAGTTTCCTTAAAGAAAAGTATAAAAATGTAAAATAATATCTCTCTTCTCACTGATTTTGCCTTGGAAAATAGTTATTTTACATAAAACATACAGTTTTTTAACATATCATAGATTTGTGGTGGTTATTTTTAATGCTTAGTTTCTAATCAAATAAATATCACAGATACAACACAATTAAAAAAAAAAAAAGCATTTCAGGGTCCTGATAATTTTTAAGAGAGTCAATGAGCCTTGACCCCAAAAACTTTGAGAACCACCAACATATACATTCTAGTTAAGTTTTTCGGTATTAGTTGACGTACTCTAATGTTTCTTCAGCCTATTTTCTTTCTTCTTAATTTTTTTCTTTCTTCTTAATTTTATGTAGTAAAAAACTAGAAGAATCTTACTAGTGTGGCAGATTAAGTCACAACAAATGAGCAGTGATTGAGAACCTATTATGTGCAAAATGTTATGTGAATACACAAAGATCAAGAGAGATGTTCCTTCTACTGATCCCTCCCCAGAGATATTTAAGCTACACTAAATCTACAGTATGCAATGCAAAGTATACTCTCACAATAGGCATGGAAGCTTTTGTCTTTGAGATCACCCAAGAGAAAGGTTGGACAATTTACTCTTTCGTTGAATATTAAGGACCCGGTTATTTCTTCCCAAGGTTTTGTAAAATGTGTGGTTCTTTATTCTTGATCATGGCAGCCAACCATTGCTCTTTTTAATCATAACAGGACAACCTGGAATGGATCTCAAATTTCAAAATAAGCACACTTCACATGAACTTGGCCATTACATATGGCTTGTGACATTCTATTGCACATCATGCTTACAGATAGGAGTAACCAGTCGTCTTACTTCAAGTGTATTAGGAAGATCAGAAAGTAGTTATGCATAAAACAAACAGGAAATATAAGGAATAACACTCTGGGAACAAAATTTCATCATTAGGCCTTAAACCATGTTGTCAAACGTCTTTAGGATTATATCCCTCTCAGGTCGGGTTTAGAGGATTTCAAATAATCCAAATGAAGCGCAGTCTGTATTTGCCAATTCATTACCACAACAGCAAAAATATTGCATTAAATCATCTACCTAATCAGAGAACCTTTGTACCAATATATCCTCCCAATATGCCCTACAAGTCTCTTCAAATGTATAAAGAGATGGTTGATGATTTTTTAAAACAAAAATGGACAATTAGCAAGTTCTAACCAGCTGGTTACAGCAGCCATTTTTTTTACATTATTAGAGAAATAAGTTCTGCCCATACTTCTTTATGGATTTGTGAATTTCATCTTATTTTTTTAAAGATTTTATTTATTTATTTGAGAGAGAGAGAGAATGAGAAAGAGCATGAGAAGGGAAAGATTAGAGGGAGAAGAAGACCCCCAGGAACCCGATGTGGGATTCAATCCCAGGACTCCAGGATCATGACCTGAGCTGAAGGTAGTTGCTTAACCAACTGAGCCATGCAGGTGCCCTATATTTCTTTTTTTTTTTTTTTTCAGATTTTATTTATTTATTTGAAAGAAAGAGAGATCAGAAATAGGCAGAGAGGCAGGCAGAGAAAGAGGGGGAAGCAGGATCCCTGCTGAGCAGAAAGCCGGATATGGGACTCGATCCCAGGACCCTGAAATCATGACCTGAGCTAAAGGCAGAGGCTTTAACCCTCTGAGCCACCCAGGCGCCCCCTATATTTCATTTTATCAAAGGAATGGCCTATCAATATTTCCCTGAGACTGCACAGTGCTCTAGCATAATTACACTATTTGAAATCATTTCAGATACCATATTTTGGATAGAATCAAGGAAAATGCAAGTACTACAAGCTTTTCACATAAAAATGACTTATGGTTCATTAAATGTAACTATTTAATAAACATAATTCATTAGAGACACCTGGGTGGCTCAGTGGGTAAAGCGTTCAACTTTTAATCTCAGCTCAGATCTTGAGATCAGAGTTGTGAGTTCAAGTGCTGCATTGGGCTCAGGGCTGGGTGTGGAGTCTACTTAAAAAAAGAAGAATAAACAAACAAACAAACAAACATAATTTGTTAAGTGATATATGTTTTCAGCCTATTAGGTGCAACACTTGACTTGATGGTAAAGATTTATTGGTAACTACTTTATTCATTATCTGCATTTTAATGCCACCGCTGTTAAGATGAAAAAAATTATAATCACACAATAAGCCCCATTCATACCCCCTGGACAAGGTCACCTTTGTTATCTAAGGTGGTTTTCCATAGAAATAGTGCTTAATCTTGGAATATGGGAGGAAATTCAATTGACTCCCTTTCTTCTTCCTCCTCTTTTCCTCCCTCTCCTTTGCTGTGCCTTTTTTCTCATTATGAAACCCATTAGCTGTTCCTGGTGCTTCCCTGTAGGAAGAGTCCTTGTGCTACACTTACAGAGGGAAGAGAAACCCTTAGCATTTGACTTGGCACATGAGCAAAACTCACTTCTTATGTCCAACAAAATATCCCTTACAAACCTTGCACGTTAGTGTGACGTCATAAAATATCACATGTCATTGATGGCGGATGTCAGAAAAGGGAAAGACGATTTTCAGTTCTGGAACACTGCCAACAGAAGCTGGGGTTATGCCTGGCTGAACCAATGAGGACAGCACACACTTTTCCATTCTTTGGAGAACTTTTTCTCAGGTCTCAAAATGCTGAGATTTCCCCTCTCCTGTTCGTCAAAGCTCACCAATGCATAGGTAAAAGTCAGATGAGCTCTTTAAACTATCTGTATGGAAGCAAGTGAAACCATGGGATTAAATCTGTAAAAAAATAAAATAAAATAGGGGCGCCTGGTGGCTCAGTTGGTTGAGCGACTGCCTTCGGCTCAGGTCATGATCCCGGAGACCCAAGATCGAGTCCCACATCGGGCTCCCTGCTCGGCGGGAAGCCTGCTTCTCCCTCTCTCACTCCCCCTGCTTGTGTTCCTTCTCTGGCTGTGTTTCTCTCTGTCAAATAAATAAAATTTAAAAAAATAAAATAAAATAAAATAAATTTTAAAAAATAAAAAATGAAAAAAGTCAAATCAAAAGTTAATAAAGTGAACACCCTTCCTTTTATTCATTACAATATCATAATAGACACAATGCGTGTGACACTCCAGTCACCTGTGAAAGGAACCTTTTCTAGAACTCAGAACCCAAGCTTATTTTTCTGAAACTTATTTTCACAAAAAGAAGTGAATCAACTTTATAAAGAGTTCAGGGAGAAAAAAATCAATTTAGGGCCTGAATTATATATATAATGAACTGCATATAATGTGGGGGAAATTGTTAACTTTCCAAATCATTTAAATGAGAAATTCAATTTGTTCGCTCATGTAGGAACATCGCTGAAATGTTCAAGTTTAAGGTCGTCAGAAATATCAATGTCATGAGTAAGTTACGAAGAAAACTCAACAAGCCAAACAGCAAACATTTACTTGTGCACCTACTATGTGTCATATGTGGCATGAAACACAATGGTTGCTTAGCTCTTTTACACGGGAGTTCATCGCTTTTTTTTTTTTTTTTAAGTTTTATCAGAACTTTTTCAAAAAATAAATCTCTGAATCCAAAATGCTTTACTAGTCATAAAAATGATAAAAATCTTCAAGCTGAAATGGACCTTAAATGTCACCTAGTCTACACTCTGTTTGACAAGGGTAAAGTTACCCAATCATTTCCACAGATGTGTAGACCAGGCTTGCCTCAATGCCATTTTGCAATCATAAAATTGTAACTGGCCTGTAGAAATATCTCGCTAGTGAGTTTCTGAGAGTCTTCAGAACAAAGTATACTGTCCTTGAAGCCCATATTTTAAAATGTGTTCATAAACTCATTAGCCAGGAAGCGGGTATAGAATTACTCACACTGGATTTTCTTGGCAGCGATGTTCACACTTTCTGAACAGCTCTGCCTAAATCTCGGGCTCCCGCCAGGTGTGTTTCCTCAGAAAGCCATCGCATCTTGCTCTCAGGTGACTAAATAAAAAAAAAACACACACCAAAGCCAGTTTTTTCAATCAGGTGAGTAACCTGGAACACTCACGAGACAGGCTACTATGTATTTCATTATTCTTATAAAGTATGAGTCTGGTATTTACAGAAAGGCGTTACACAGAGATTATTTACTTCTGAGTATTGCTTCAGAGTTGAAATCACAATAATCCATTTTGCCCAAAGGCAGTATTTATTCTAAAAACCTCAGTGCTTTGGAAGTTACCAAAAAAAAAGGTTTTTTTGATAACACTGTTTCTGTCTGAATTTGATGAAATTCAGCTTAAAAAGAGAGAATTTTGAAAATTATAGGCTTTTTTTTTAATTAGATGGTGCCAAATGACTGAATTCATTGAACTTTTCAATTAGTTATTTGGGTAGCATTTAGACATGTGCTAGCTTCGCAAGGAATGTGTAATGCATATTTAAGATTCTAATTAATCATTCCAGGTTTGAGACCAAGACCATTTATGCTCATGACTTTTCTCCTGCCTTCCAGGAAGAACAAACTGAGATTCAAACAGAGTGGAAAAAGATGATAATGGACGAGAAGGAGCAGATCAACAGTCTTGGGTAAATTTGCTGAAAATATTCGACAAACACAAAGGTAATATTAAACGATCCTACCCAAATCCTGTGGGTATCTACTGCTGAATGTACTGTGTATTTTCAGGCTCTGTGCCTTAGCTTGTCCTGTTTTCTCTACTAAGAATTCTCCTTCCCACTGGTGAGCCCTCTACTCTCCCTTCAAATGCAACACAAATATCTCTTCTGTATTCTTCAAATCCCTCAAGTCAGTATTAATTACAAACTCCTCCAAGCACACGTATTTAAGACAGACTTTGCCACTTGTTCCATAATTATTTGTGCATTGTCTTCCCTCCTTTCACAGTACGATCTCCTTATTCATCTCTGTATTCTTGTCTGCGGAACACTGCCCCTGTGGTAAGAGGAACCACTCTAAACCTGTATGGTACAGGTTTGCACACTGGGGTCCTGAGCCAGCAGCACCACCTGATTCCTCTGACATCACCTGGGAATTTAGAAGAAATGCAAATTTTCAGGCTCCACCCGAATACCTCCTTGAATCACTAATTCTGGTGCAGAGTAGGGGGGTGGGGTGAGTGGGAAGGGACAGCAATGTGGGGTTTTAACAAGCCCTCTAGGTAATTCCAATGCATGCTAAAATTTAGGCTTTATCTCTGACAGGAAAATCTCAAAGTGGGGAAATGTAGCTGGTGAGAGGTCGTAAAGCCCTTTCCCCTGACCTTAAACTTGTCCTTGGGATCCTATCTCTCCGACCCACCTGCTGTCCGCAGGCATCTTCCTTTAAAATTCTAACCGAGGGCGATTTCCATTAGTTTAGCTGACACAGGCTATGATTTTCAGAAACTTCTCAAAGAACAAAGGCTTAAAAATGAAAAAAGAACAGGAAACAAAATTTGCAGAGTAACTTATTATCCTGTAGTTAACTTCAAGCAAAGGCAGAGTCTATCCTACTTCCATGTCCTGCCTGAAAAAACATCAGTTCTGATATTCTAGAATACCATTGTGACATGATATAGAGCAGACTGAGATACACCCAACATTTCATACAGCAAACCCACCAGGCAATATGGACATAGACCTGAGGATAAGAAGTCAGGGGCCCAGACTGACCAGCTCTGATACCTTAAGCAGATCATCAAAATTTTCCAGACTTCTTTTTCCTCCCATAAAATGGAAGATAATACCATTGAACACGTGATCATTTAAGATGATCATCTATGGATAGTTGCTTTATAATCTATAAAGCATTAAGGCACCATATATACCTGTATAAGGTATTAGAGGCTATATTTATAATTATACTAATATTGAGTCTGGCTTATTATGTACACTTATATCACAAGTGTGAATCATGTTTCCAAAGATTAATCAATAAAGATTATTAAAAAAATAGTAACAGATTTCAATTCCAGATAAATTTTCACTTCCATAACATGTGTTATGTTTTTCTTACTTTGTATTTTTTAAAGATTTTATTATTTACTTTAGAGAGAGAGAGAGAAAGAGTGAGTAGGGGAAAAGGCAGAGGGATGGAGGGATTGAGAGAGAAAGAATTTCAAGCAGATTCCCCGCTGAGCACAGAGCCTGATGGGGGGCTTGATCTCACCACCCTGAGATCATGACCCGAGCTGAAACCAAGAGTCGGACATTCAACCAACTGAGCCACCTAGGCACTCCATGTTTTCCTTACAATAAAATGATACTTCTTTATTGGAGAAATTTCAGAAAATGTGGAAAAACAGGAAGTAAAAAAGAAAGGTGGCTTGTGATAGCCTCAATAGACATAGTTAAGATTTTCCATTTTCATATAAGTTTTGGTATAAAATTATAATCATATAGTACATAGTATACTGTAGTCTGTGATATTCACATGGCTCGTATCATGAATTGTTTTTAAGTTTGAAAATATTCTCCCACAAAACTATTTCTACTAGCTGCAAGTAGTCCATTCATATGGAGAATGAATCTCCATAATTTTCACTGCCTTTCTCGAAATGTGAGTGCCTTCCATTTCTTTTGCTCTCTGCAATCCCTGCCAAAGTTTCTCTCTTCAAGACACTGCTAACAGGTGCTTGGCACTATCACAGAGTTCTCCCTCTGCAATCCACGGCCCTAATTGTTAATAAGAATTTCGTGTCTTCACAAGAGTGGTCCGACTCAATCCTAAGAAATAAGTTCCTCATCTTCCCTACAATGAAGACAGTACACCATTATATTTTAATGAGTAGTTTACCAATCTGTTTATTAACATTCTTAGTTTCCACGTATAAAAGAGCAGAGGCTGACCATGTTTCCAATAGAAATGTTCTCTAATTATTATGTTTTTTAATGAGGTCCAAAAAAAGCATGAAAACTAAGTCTCCTTCTCCTTTCCAGATTAGCTACTGGATATGACCTAGCATTGGACTGGGAATTCCACTGGAAGGAGTAATTCAGGAAGGAAGCTCCGTGAGGTTAAGGTTGAGAAAGAAAATCTGGGAAGTAAAAAAGAAAAAAATTTATCAAGATCTACTTGTGGCTAGGTAATGTGCCTGTGGTTTTACGTAAATCGACTGGTAATTCAATGTGCATTCTGTAGAGACCATAACATGAGTTACACAATCTGTATATACACACAATATATACCTAAGGGTTGTTTCTCCATGGGATGAACAATTTTTTTTAAGATTTTATTTGTTTATTTGACAGAGAGAAACACAGCCAGAGAGGGAACACAAGCAGGGGAGTGAGAGAGGGAGAAGCAGGCTTCCCGCCGAGCAGGGAGCCTGATGTGGGGCTCGATCCCAGATCTCCAGGATCATGACCTGAGCCGAAGGTAGTCGCTTAACCTACTAAGCCACCCAGGCGACCCAAGATGAACAATTTTTTTAACTTTCCTTTAATTCCCCTGTAGTCTCTAATTTTTATACTATAAACCTATAAGACCATATTTTTAAATATTTCTTTTTAACTACATCTCAGAAAGACATATCTGAGTGGTAGAGGGCCCCAAGTTATTAACATCGCCTGAGCTGCAATGAGAGGGATTGGGTTCACAGTCCACTTACAGAGTTTCTACCTCTTCTGCTCACCTCTCCTCCACTCCATGGCCTGACATCACAGGGACTCCTCACCTCTCCCCATCACTTAACTGCCCTTCATTTTGGTGCTCTCCATGTGGCAAAGGGTGACCATCACTAATCGCCCAGAGCTAGCACCGCGATCTATCCCTGAAAGGGGAGCTCCTTCTCTTGACTTAGTTGCTACTCACACAGGCTACCACTTCCCTCTCTTTCTCCCCAACCTTCAACTAGGTGTATGTTTTCCTTCCCATCTTCCACTCTTCCTTCCTGATATATTTTGGAAGTCAAAGGGGCCTGGGATATAACACTTTTCCTTCCAACTAAACCCCAAGAACGGTGTAAGCAAAATGGGGAACCTCAGAGAGTTTGCTCATTCTCTCACTTCACCCCTTCTCTTTCATTAGAATTTAACTCTTACATTTGGCCCCACTCTTCCCAGCAAAAGGCAGGGGATTTGAATCTTAAATCCAGATTTAGGAGCCAATTAAAATCATCCCTAGGAGTCAAGAAACTTCAACTCTGAAGAACATTGTGTGAATTGAAATTTACTCAATAAATTTACTCAATAAAGGAGGTTTCTAAAAGTTTTAGGAAAGTGTTGTATTTTCTCTCTAATTTGCAGTGAACCTAAAGGTCAGCATTTCAGCAAGAACACAGGAAAGTAAACTAGGTTGGAAAAGTTCTGTTCTATAAGTATTACAACTCATATTAGTTTTAATACTAACTCTGCGGTAAATTATAATAGTAAGACCTATTCCCCCAAGTAGATTTGAAGTACAAAAATACTGGAAATCCTGATTCTCCTAATACAAACTTGGGAACCAAATTTCTCCAATGCTACCTGACAGTATTTTAAGCATTTTTTAAAAATTCATTAAAATTTTCTGAGATGAGTCTTTTCGGGCTCTTGGAGCTCCTCTCTGGGCAAACACGGAAGCCGAGGCAGGTACAAGTTAAGCACAGTTTAATGTCAAAGCACATCAACTAATAGGTGGGCCTGTTAGCTGATGAATTCGCAGGAGAACAGTGCTGTTCAACCACAAACTCTTGCATCCTCCTTAAAGCAAGTTTGGCTTTAATTGGATTGTATGTCTTGTATAAGTGGTCTATCAACTCCCAACATTTACTTGGAGTTACTAAAATTCCCTTAAATAGTTCTGACTGGCATCTACCTACTGGAGAAGGCTACAGAAAGGTAATCGGCAACATACCTTAGCTGTTTCACTGTATGGAAGGAAGGGCTTTTTATTCCAATTGTACACTGATTTAATTCCATCTCTCAGGAAGAAGAAGCCTTCTAGAAGATAACCAATTCTTTGCGTACTAAATTTGCCACCCTTGGTCAAGAACTCTGGCTGCAGACAGGATAGTTCATGTTCTGGAGAAAGACCTAGGAATGTGCTCTGCCCTCAGAGCAGTGTTAAATTTAGTGGTCCTGCTTCCTGAATTCAGGATGTGTCAGGATTCCGAGGCTGTTTTATCCTCGAATATGGGTGCTCACAATAAAAGAGCAAAATATTGATACCTGTAGCATTTTACTAGCTAGTCAGAATTACAGAATTTTAGAAATGGAAAGACTTTCAGATATCATCTAGACTGATGGTCTCATTCGCAGATGGAAAACTGACAAAGGCTCAGACTGACTCAGGTTCACACAATAAATTAGGGAAATTGATCCTTAGTTCTGTATTAAGAAAGTGAAAGGTAGATCAGATGGCCTCCCCCAAAGGAGCCGTGTTAGAGGCATGTGTGTTGTCATTAGTTTGGTGAAAATTGGGAAATTACTATTAAACAAACAAACACTAGAGTAGACTTCCCTGCAATGGTCTTTTACTCCCTCCTCCTTTTTTTTTTTTTGGTTCTTGTTTATGAAACCTAAGTAATTTCTGAATTTTTCATTATGAAAAATCTTGAATGTATACAAAAACAAAAAATAATAATAAAATGAACCCGTGTACACATCAAGGGGCATCACTCATCATCAATCCATGACCCATCTTTCACCTCATTATTTCTAAAGTGGAGAGCAGACATTATGTCATTTCATCTGTAAACATTGCAGAGTGTACCTACAAAAGATAAGAACTCCCTTCTTTTTTTTTTTCAGGATTTTGTTTATTTATTTGAGAGAGAGAGAGTGCAAACAGCGAGAGCAACAGAGGGAGAGGAAAAGGCTGATTCATTGTTGAGCAGGGAGCCTGAGGAGGGTTTGATCCCAGGACTGTGGGATCATGACCCAAGCCAAAGGCAGAGGCTTAACTGACTGAGCCACCCAGGTGCCCCAAGGACTTTTCTTTTTAAAGCATAACCACAATACTGTTATAACTCATAAAAATTTAGCAATAATCCCTTAATATAAATAGATTTGTAGACTTCACGTTATCCTCTGCTTTAGAACTGTTCCATGCTCCTATAATGTGCTAAATGTTGTTCCATTGATTCATTCATTGAACAAAATAGGATCCAAGCATTCAAATAAACACCCGCAAATATTTTATTTACATAGCAGGGAGAAGGAAGCCCAGATTCTGACTTTTTGAGAGGCGGTAGAGAATCAAACACGGAGAAGAAATTCTGGAATCAGACAGAATTGGGTTTTAGCTCAGTCTCACTTCTTAAATATGCAAATTTCTTCATCTCCCAAAAGCTGGATTTGGTGATCTGTAAAATGGGGATAAGGAAGCCCATCTAAAAGAGTATGGGTGCTGAACGAAATGAAATGCATAAAATTACAGAGCCTGTGGCAAGTCAGCCTTCAAAAAAACAGCTATCTTTCTCTCAGATTTGTTCAGTAATGTGTAAATACAGAATTGCTAATGTCCACTTAACCGAATAGATTTGTTAACTTTAGTTTGTGGGATGTGTAGACATATATTAAGGCTCCTTCTTCTCTTTCTGAGTTGTACAAACAATGCTTTAAAAAAAAGAGAGAAGTGTTGGGATCCCTGGGTGGCTCAGTAGGTTAAGCATCTGCCTTTGGCTCCAGTCATGAGCTCAGGGTCCTGGGATTGAGCCCCACATCAGGCTCCTTGCCCAATGGGGTGTCTGCTTCTCCCTCTGCCTGCCACTCCCCCTGTTTGTGTGCTCTCTCGCTCTCTCTCTCTCTGACAAACAAGCAGATAAATAAAATCCTTTTAAAAGGGGGGCAGATTCCTGAGAACTAAGAATTCAGAGAATTGTTTGGCATTGTCAGTTCGATAAATAATATTTGATGAATCAGTAATTTAATAAATAAAAGAAAGCTGGAGACTTTCCCCACTTTCCTCCTACACATTAAGATAAATTTTCAGCTGTCTACGATGCACCTTTCAAATCCACGCTCCCCGGTGGTTGCTGGGTCGAGCCCACCTCTGCGGGCCTGCTGCTAACCCACAAAGCACCCCGTGGGCTTCATGCTCTGCTGGTGAATGAAAGCCTTGGTCTGCCAAGCTGCAGTTCTGACCCAGAGCTGTTCTCGGTTCAGATGGTCTGCTGCTTGGCTTGGGCCTTCTCAGTGCCATTTGGGTCCCTTGTCACCAAGAGGCTCATGGTGAAGGATGTCTCCTCCTTACTGTCCCTCTTCTGTATCTGGCCACGGTCCTTCTACCTGTCCTGGAGTCTTCCTCCTCTCTCCCTTGCAGCACTCCTGTGGACTCTGCCACTTGTCCCCCTCCTGCCCTACCACCTCCATTCCCTGACACCCCATTCTTCCAGCTGGTTCCCTC
>PITA01003066.1:87890-110114 GCA_004023965.1 Spilogale gracilis | reverse complement strand
CTCTTCTCTTTGGCTCTTTCCCTAAGCAAGCTCATCCCTACCAGTGGATTGTTGACTAGCTGAATCACCAATAGGTCCATGACTCCCAAAATTATATCTGCAGCCCAGACCATTCTGTAGATTCTAGACCTACACATCCAACTATTACCCCGTTACCTTAATGTCTCCAGCATCTGCCCCCACCAAATGTCAAATTGTCCTCCCTGTCACAGTGAATATAGTAATAACAAAACAAAACAAACAAAAAAAAAAAACTCCAAAAGTTGCTAAAGTTGCAATTTTGGTCTTTCTCTCCCTTTCCACTCATACTGAACCCTTCACGGAGCCTCATCACTGTCATAGCCCTTTGGGTGTGTCCCGTTCTCTTCATGGGTATTCCCTGAACCAACCACTCTCCCCACCCACCCCTGCCAGCTCTCCCCACTCCAATTCATGCTCCACACTGGAAACCACAACCTGATCTTATAACTCAGACATCCTCCTTAAGCCTTCCCACGTCTTCCTGTTGCTCTGAGCGTCAAGACCCAAAGCTTCAGAATGACTTGCAGACTGGCCTCAATACCCACCAGCAGCTTCATTCTGCCTACCCCCACCCCCCAGTCTGGGCTCTCCGGGTCTGAGCTTCCCTCAGTCTCTTCCTTGCCCCAAATTCCCTTATCCTCCGAATATCCTCTTGTCCCCGCTGTACCCCCTCTAAAGGTCTTTCCTAACCACAACGTCCCTCCAGCTCCTGAGCAGATACTCCCAATCAAACACAGATCGAAGATCAATTTCCTCAGGGAAGCCTTATGTGATATGATCTCCCAGAGGAGATCAAATGCTCATTCTAAAATATAATCGCTATCAACTCAACACCAAAATGTTTTATCTCCTTGCTGCTTTTAAACATAGCAAATGTACAAAAATATGATAGATATCTTTATGTTATGTTTTTGTTAGATAAGCGCTTATTACCCAACTACCCAGGAGATATGTATGTTATATACGTGTGCAATTCAACATGAATATAAGATTTGAGTTGGCTTTTCCACTGATGCTTTGAAAATTATAATTTTCAATGATTTGCCATTATTACAAATAGTAGAAATAAATCAGATATTCCCCAAATACAAATGGTGTCTTCTAAAAAACAATCGATTTGAGCACCCCAGTTGGTACAGAAATTCTAGACCTGCCTTCCACAACCAGTGAGAGTGGTCCACAAGTAAATGAAACAAGACTGAAGCTCTTTTCCCTGAATCCAGTCATCCAGCCTTCTATAAACCCAGACGAAGAATCTCTTTGGCTTGGCAGTTTCTCCGTGACATGAATTTTCCCGCCAAATGAAACCTACACAGCATTCCATTTCCATGACACACGAGGATGCAGGCCTGCTTCCATCATGACCTTTTCTTTTTGCACCCAGAAAATTAGAATGACCAAATAGCATTGCTGGAAGAGACTGTAAAGAGCCTTTGATTCAACTTTGTTCAGCCAGGTTTCCGTAGCGCCCTCGTGATTAAAGCCAGGGAGCAAGAGGCCCATCACCAACACTGAGGGCTCCTTAACTTATGCTTCATCTCTGTCTTCACTAGAAAGCTCTTACTGTTGTAAATTATCATTCCTAGAAGATTCTTCCGGAGGATACAGATTACCTGCTAAAAGGGGCTTGAGCATGGGGGGATGGGGTAACAGGGTGACACGCATGAAGGAGGACTTGTGATGAAATGAGCACTGAGTGTTCATGCAACTGAGGAGTCACTGACTGCTACCTCTGAAACTAACAATACACTGTAGGTTAATTAATTGAATTTAAATAAAATTTAATTTAATTTTAAAAATAAAAAATAATAAAGAGATTTGAAATATCATGTGGCCAGATCACCTGTTTCATGACCAAAATGAGGAGACTGAGGCGCACAACTGAAGTGCCAAAGCTCACTAACCGTGAAGCTAGGGGTAGACCTCATCCATGGGGCCACATCCCTGAGAACCTGCGAGGAAGGGTCCGTTCGCACCTGGAAGAACAGAGCCAGCAGGACTGTCTGCCAGAAGCACAGATTGGGTGAGTTGTTCATCACGGACAACAAGTAGGTTAAGATACAGGGCGTGTTGCATATTGTGAAATAAAAGCTAGATATAAACAATTCTGGAGATGATATACGAATCTTATTTCACTGATTGCCATTTTCAAGATTACAAAACCCCAAAGTAATTTTCTCTTCAACCTCTGTTTATACAAAGATGTACGTATCTCAGGTATATACCTAATCTCAATAACTACAATAAATATTGTGACAAGCAACTTACTAGCTCAACAAAATGTCTTTAGTCCTTAGTGCTAGCAGATCCAGGAAAGGCAGAGGAATAGAAATCCCAAAGAGATAAGGCACTCTCACTGGTTAATGCAATGGCCAGAGTAGAGGGTCAATAGGGACAGTGTCTGTCCAGATCTGCCATTACCTCTCTGTTCCATTCCTAACCATTCCCTAGTCCTTGGTCAGTAGACATGCTGCTGGACCACGGACTACCAAGTCCTCCCTACCCATCCTTCAAGGCCAGCTCAAGCACTGCCCCATGCATACCATCCTCTGTATGTTCCCTCCATCTGCCTTCTCCTAGGTTCCAGTAGCCACCATTCAGTCAATGTTGAACTCAGGGTGCTTTGCCATGCTATTTAATTTATGAGCATATGTGGTCTTCCCAATTAGATTATAAATGTCTCTGCTCCAAAGATGCCTTATCCTTACTTGTCTCACCAGGATCTGACACTTGTCCTACTAGTGATGAGTGCTCCATAAGTGTTGATGATAGTAATGATGATGATAGTGATGGTGATGATGATGGTGGTGGTGGCAATGACTACAGAGGAAGAAGCATGTGCTTCCTATTATGAAAGCAGAGTGGACACCAGTAATAAGAACAAACACGTGTGGTTGTTCTAGAGCCTAAATGCGTTATCTTACATGATGGCTACTCTCGTCTTCCCTGTTTCTTCCCAAGAGAAGTGAAGCGTGGAAGAGTTGGGTAGCTTTCTCGTGATTTCCAAGAAGGCTTAAAGAAGGTAGAAAAATGTGTTCCTGTTGGCACAGACCTGGAGGAAAAGAAAATCCATCACTGAAGTCATGTGTTTAAGTCAGAGAGAGACAAACACCACAGGATTTCACTAATATGTAGAATGTAAGTAACAAAACAGATGAACCTATGGGAAGGGAGGGAAAAATAAAATAAGATAAAAACAGAGAGGGAGACAAAGCATAAGACACTCTTAACTCTAGGGAACAAATTGAGGCTTGCTGGAGGGGAGGTAAAGGGGTGATGGGCTTTAAGGAGGGCACGTGATGGAATGAGCCCTGGATGTTCTATGCAAGTGATGAATGTCTAAATTTACCTCTGAAACTAATAATACACTATATGTTAACTAAATTGAATTTAAATTAAAAAGAAGAGAGAGAGAAGGGGGGAAAAGCCAAATAAATACTCATGGAGACGTGAGTCCCAAGTTGGGGCCAGCATGTTCTGATGAAATGAATTTTAAGGACAATAGGCAAGGAGCCATATCAAATATCCCCATGCCTGAGATCCATATTAAATTAATATCTAAAAGATGTCCAAGTGCTGATCTAAAACACTTTGGTGAAGACCTTTTTCTTTCTTTGTCGTTGTTTAAGGATCATTTTTCTCTTGCAAATGACAGAAAACTCACTGCTTCACTTAATGTCACCTTATCACCCTGTGCTCGCATTTCCCTTCTTATAGAACACCAGCCTCCCCACATAGGCACGGTGAAAGTCTTAGGTGCTGGGTGTGGGAGTGAGCAAGAAGAGAGAGATCCCTCTTAAGGAGTCTGGTCTCCTTGAGGCTTCTTTCTGTTTGAGCACAATATTCTCCTTTGAGTGGTGAAAACTTATCCCAAGGGCTACTGACCCTTTTTAGCAAATTTCAGTGATGTCTCTGTTTTCTTTATTCTGATCCCTCAACATCACCTTGACTAATGGCAACAGCCTAGTGTCCTAGCTTCAGACCCCTACGCACCCCACAGAGCCATATCAGACAGGTGCTCGCTGCCGGTTGGTCTTCATTTTTGTTCTCTGGCTGTGTCCTGGGTTCTCTTGCAAACATCTGGGCCCCTTGATACAGCAGATGGCTTGCACATGAGACGTTTGGCACCTGTATTTTATTTTTTTAGATTTATTTTTATTTATTTAAGAGAGAGAGCAGGGAGAGGAGAGACTCAATCAGATGCTTTGCTGAGCGAGGAGCTGAATGTGGGGCTGGATCCCACGACACGAGATCATGACCTGAGCTGAAATCAAGAGGTGGATGTTTAACTGACTGACCCTCCCAGGTGCTCCCGACACCTATATTTTTAAAGCACAGCAAACAAGCTGAGATATTATGCTATTGTTAATTCATTCGACGACTATTTATTAAGTCCTTACTGTATACCAGCACTGAACGGAAATAGTGGCTGACTTCTAGACAAAAGGCCAAGATTTCAGTCTGACTTCATTATGTATTATCTATAGTCTGCTCTTTACCTTTTGCTTTTCAGTTTCTTGGCCTACAAAATAGCAATAACAAAAAAAAACCTGACCTCATGGGTTATTCTAGATATGAAAAGATGAGTAAAACACAGCACCCAACTTGAAGGCAGTCACAAGCTTAACAAATAAGCTTCTTGCTAAGAGCCACCCTAGAACAAAGAGTTGCCGTGCTCATCCTGGCTGTTCCGTTAGAGGAAGCACAAGGAATGGGTCACTAGATAGAAAAGACAGTGGTGATGTAGCCTCAGGGAATTATAGAGCTTCAAGGAACCCTAGGCGTCATCTGGTCCAAGGGTCTCCACCAATTTTTATGAGGAGATAGCGTAGGCTTTACACAGACCCCTGGGCTCGAATCCTAGCTCGGACACTTTGTACTTGTCGTTGTGATGCAGTGTGTCAATGACCACCTCTTCTAGCCTCATTATCCCCTTTCCAGAATAGGAATAGTAATGATTCCAACTCAACTGTTATGTGAATTAAAATAGGGTATGAAAATCCCTTGAAATGTAGCAAGATTTTAATAAATGACTCTTACCTTTGTGATTTTATTATTACTTTATCTTTTTATGATCTGAGATCTTTGTCCAGCTTTACTGAGATATACTTGACAGATCACACTGTATTAATTCAATGTATACAGCATAACCATCCAATACATGTTCATACCGGGAAATGGCCACCATGGTAGATTTGGTTAGCCTCCATCATCGCACATAGTCACAGATTTTTTTTCCTAGTGATGAGAACTGTTAAGATCTCCTCTCTTAGCAACTTTCAAATATACATTGTAGTATTATGAACTAGAGTCACTGTGCTATGTATTATGGCCCAGGACTTATTTATCTTGTAACTGAAAACTGAAATCTACTTATGCCTGGGTGGGAGAGGGATGAGGCACATGGCAGCCAGAGAGAGAAAGGTTGGAGCTAAGAATGAAATGTTTGGAACAGAAAGAAGGTACCAAACTGAACTCCATTCCCCTTCCTGGAAATTCTGTCAAATCCAGCAAAAGAAAGGAATAAAAAATGGCAAAAAGGGAAAAAAGGGGGAGGGGGGAAGAACCTGAGTTATAACACTACTAGAAGACTCTACTATGTTTTACTAGAAGTAGAGCCTACTTTTGGGGTGAAGAGCCCCAATCTAAGTCAGTGAAAAAAAAAAAAAAAAAACATAGCCAAGAAAAGCCATGCCATGTGGCGAGCGGGCAGCTGGCTGTTGGATCCGGCACCAGCATGACCATCTCCCGCTACCCCAAGCTCTTATAATCCATTCATTCTTTCATTCAAAACTAAGTCTTGGACACCACTTCTCTGCCCAGAATGATGACGATGGGTAACATGAAACTGTACTCATCAGAAACGTGCAATGGCCAGTGGAGGTTATCTGGACCTGGAAGCCCACGGAGGGCACGGACAGGACCACCTCTCTTTACTCATCCTTCTGCTTCTCACAACCAGTCGGAAGAGACTCCGATGCGGGGCACCATGAGCAGGAGGGAGTAGCAGTCTCAGCGGGTCACCTCTGACTTCCTGCTCCACCGTCTACCGTGCCTCAGAGAGGGACTTTCCTAGGTGGTACGTAACCTACATTTGTCAAACCATGAGGTTCTTTTCCAACTGAAACCTGCAACAACAGAAGAAGCATGGTAACACGACTCCTTTTAAAGCAGCCTTATGTTTCTTTTTTTAAAACCTGGGAATCCTTCTCCTGTAGGTTTGACTAGTCTCCCACTAAATCTCCTGTATAATTAAGTTGCCTGAGAAATGTTGGAGGCTACGCAACATCCTAATGAGTAATAAAGGTTACATAACAGCCGAGATAAGCAACAACACCCACAGATCTCATGTAAATGCTAATAGTGAGTTCTTGGCCACAGTGTGAAATAATAAGGCAAGGAACGCCACACAACCGAACTTCAAAATAGTACTCCCAATGGTTGCCTAAAACCACAACCGATGTTACACGAGTGTTTAGTTCACTTTTTCTAATCGTTGGCTCTTCATTTTAAAGGCCGACTTTTTTTTTTTTCATTCACAAAGTGGAGTGCTTAACTGCTTAAGAAAGCCTTGGTTGCATGGGGACCCAAACAATGGTCTGTAGGCTGATGCAGCCAAGTCTGGCTCAAAAAATCCACAGGCGTCTTCAGCACCTACAGTTCAGTAGATAGTAGATTCTATTGACCTACGACCTACTTATAAGCTCAAAAGGTACTATTAGCATGTTAACAATGTTGAGAAGTCCAGTAGTAATGCTACTGGCTTAATCTCGTTTTTAAGCAGAGTCTTTTGCCCCGTGGCCCAAACACTTATTATTAGTTCTTGACACTTTTCTGTGAAATACGCAATGGGGGTTTCTGCTGGAGATCACTAATCTAATCTCCTTCTTTTATACTTGAAGATTCTAGAAAGACAGTAACTTGCAAAAGTTTTGAATGGGGAGGGTATAAACTCCAACCCCAAATAAAAAGCAACATTTTCTTATCCTTTCTTAATTGCAGATCAATTGATTCTTGCAGAGAAGAATCCCCTCATCTCATGGACCCTTCAGAAAACACAAGCGCTGTTTAAAAATAGCTCTCCTATGGGGTGACCTGGGTGGTTGAGTCAGTTTAGCATCTGACTCTTGATTTCAGCTCAGGTCACGATCTCATGGTCATGGGATAGATCCGTGCTTTGGGCTCTGCATGGGACTTTGAGGACTTTGAACTTGCTTAAGATTCTATCCCTCCCCACTCTCGGGTGTGCGAACTCAAAAAAAAAAAAAAGATCACCTGTGTTGGATGTGCTGCACTCAGATCTAACTCAGTTCATGACCTCCAATCCTGTTCTCTGAATTTATATCTGATTCCACCATTTGAATGTCCTGGAGAGGAGCTGGTGGGGAGCAGGGGGCAGTTGGCACATAGTCATGTCACAGCTAAGAGAAATTTAGAGTTACTCATAGGATCCCGTCACTTTTCAACCATAGGGAATTTTGGACCAAAGAAAGAACTTGACATCGTCTAAGGGATAGTTAGATGGTGACAGAGCCAGAAGCTCACCTGAGTATCATCTGGCTGCCTCCCATCCTTCATCCCCACATTCGCCTTCCTTAGGGTTACACAAGCCTTCCTGATGACCTTCAGACTAGAAAACTGGGCTCAGTGGCAGAAGCACTTGCTTACCAAAGAGTTTTCAGAAGCCAATGTATTGTTAATGCTGTGTCCCTTTCGTTGTAGTGCAAAGGTGAAAAGATTTCCACTTCTAATAGTTCCAGAAGAGCCCTGGGAACATGGGGAACTGCCGGTTTTCTCTGTCTTTTCTACATGCCCCATCAGGTTCCAGATGATCTCTCCTGGAGTGTGAAGAAGGTTAAGACTTTGGCTGGAGATTAATAAAAAATCTAAAAGGAAACTAGAACTGATCAGGGCAAGCTATAAAGACTTGCACTAAGAACTACACCTTTCTCTATGGCAGCAGAATTTAGAGTTCGAATTTGGTTTTTTTTTCCACTTTGGAATTTTATTGTATATCTGTTGCTTGATAAGAAAATTGCTTCTCATCATCCACCCCTGGGAACCTTTTAATTATACTTTGCTCTTGAAAATGAGTGTTTTTACTTTTAACTATTGATTTCAGAACTCTATGAACTCTGCCTTGAAGCCATTTCCTTCAACCTTCTACATGCTGGGGACTCCTATCCCTGCTCCAAAGAGGGTCAGATTACACCAGATCTTATGCCCTCCTGGTCCTCCTGCTGCCTGACCCCCAGGAAACAAAGGACCACGTTGCATTGAGATGGCCATTATGTATCTCCACTCATCAGAATCCCCGCAGCCAGGTGGCAAGGGTAGAGGATGACAAGAAAACAATCCCATCTTTTATTTGCCGGCTTCCATCACACACGCCCCTTCAACCTGAAAACAAACCAGAAAAACCCAGTGAGAAAAGTTTCGAAAGCCCCTGCACTACGGTGACAAGGAATCACAGACTCCAACTGTTATTCATCTAGAGAGAAAGATTATGCAAAGAACCACAAAGGACTCAAGTTGTTTCTGCAGCTTATCAAGTGAATAAGATAAAGTGTATTCACCAACCAAATGATTCATCTTGATTGTTTAGGGCAGTTTCCATTTAATATTTATGTTGTCTCTAAGCTTGGCTTAGCTTTTAGAAGAAGGAGGAGGAGGAGGAGAAAAAGAAAGAGAAAGAGAAAGAGAAAGAGGAGGAGGAGGGGGGGAGGAGAAGGAGAAGAAGAAGGAGAAGGAGAAGGAGAAGAAGAAGAAGAAGAAGTACTCTCATTTCTATTCAATTAACTGCTTCCCCTCTGACTTTACTTTTTTATTATTTTTTTAAAGATTTTTTTATTTATTTGACAGAGAGAAACACAGCCAGAGGGGGAACACAAGCAGGGGGAGTGAGAGAGGGAGAAGTAGGTTTCCCACCCAGCAGGGAGCCCAATGCGGGGCTCGATCCCGGGTCTCGATCCCGGGTCTCGATCCCGGGTCTCGATCCCGGGTCTCGATCCCGGGTCTCCAGGATCATGACCTGAGCCTAAGGCAGTTGCTTAACCAACTGAGCCACCCAGGCGCCTCCCCCCCCCCAGACTTTAAATCAAGGGCAGTGTCTGTTCAATGTAATTACTTTCCAAGTAGCCTGTATGGTAAAGCAGCAGCCACTAAGGCACAGAGCCATGTGGTGCTTTATAAGGCAAGAATTTTATATAATTTAAAGATATTCTCCTAACAGAAAATGCAATAAAGCTGATTTCCCCCTGCTGTGTTTCTAGCCACTTGAGATATATATATAAAATATGTTCACAGGTCAAGATCTTAGCTTAACAGTTTAAAGCAAGCAAAATGGCGAGAGTGTCATTTACCCTCTGGAAAGTCTAGGGAGGAAATTTTTGAAGGACTTGTCCCACCTGTTCTGGTGACACAGGAAGAGGTGGTTATTATTATTATTATCCACACATGCAAGATTTTCCAGAACTGCGTGAATAATCACATCAGCATTAGTATTTCAGTATCAGACAGCAAGACTGAGTCAAAATTGCAGAGTTGTAGGGTAAATACTACAGAAATACAGTACAGCCAGAACACCAAGTTCTCAACTGTAAACTTGACTCAGTCACCTGAGTCAATGAGCTGTGGGACACTCACTGAGTTACTTGCTTGGCTTCTGTGTTTTGATATTTGTAAGTAAGGGCGTTCTGTTAAATCGATAGGATTCTTTGTGTCTAACACTCATTGAGATGATCAAATGGTACCATGATTCCTATCAAAAAGTGGAGCAACCCCATTCCCTCCAAACAGAAGAGCCAACACAAGGATAACTCTGAGCGATAATGACCCACAAAGGACAACTTAGGATGCGGCACAAGTGGAGAGACAGTTGCTTTTTTTTCATTAATTGCATCAGATGGCCCAGAAAAATTCTGGCCGTAGGAGAGATGAAACATTAAAGCATGAGGAATTATACACTTGACATTAATATATAGAGTGTAATCTGGTCTCCAAGATTCAATATATACTGTGGTTTGATAATATTTTCATTTATGTACAATGTGCACTTTGCCCAAGTGATCTACAATCTATAGGTCTATAGACTTGTAAGTTGTTCTGTCTACACTAGATACTAGTTAATATTATAGAAAGCAAGTGAGAGTCAAAGATATATACACTCCTGTTTAGTGGAAAGCTCTCTTTTTTACTCTATTGGCCAAAGAGAGTGGATTCTCCAGTAAATCACAAATTAATGGATAGACTTCAAATCACACAGTAGGTCTTTTGACTTATCTTCATACTCATGCATTCACAAATAGATGAAAGTGGCATCCTTTTATTCAAATCAGAATGGCAAGTATTGGGGCTTCAAATCAGAAATGATCCACTGCCCAGGTATATGAGCCTATGAGAGATTATGCTCTTCAGATTGATGTAAATCCAAATGATCAAAAAATATAAGCATGTTTTGTGTAATAAATGTGTATATTTAACATAAATGACTCAAGAAGACTTTCATCTACGGATTCTTAGTCATTCCAGGCATCTGATTCTGTAAACTATCTTTTCTACATGTTGGCACATTGTTAGATTGAATCTGATTCAAAGGTCAAAGCCCATTCTATACTTTATGTGGCACTGTTCTTAGCTCTCCTTTGTATAACTTGAGTAAGTAAGAAAGTAAGGACGCTAGGTAGAGAAGAATCTTTGTGGGACAAATCAGTCAATACCACTGCCTTACAATATAACTAGTGCAAGATGAGGCTTGAGCACAAGCTGAATAATGTAAGAAAGAGAAAGTACCCTGGCTGGGGAGGTTGTATGGAGCTCGAGTGATAATTTGGAAACCTCAGGAGCCCTATAAGTATAAAGGCCATTTTCCCTTTGGTTCATTTGCTAAGTCAAAAGGCACTTGGAAGGTTAGGAACCTTCCTAAAAGAGCATACTGGGGATGCCTGGGTGGCTCAGTCATTAAGCATCTACCTTCAGCTTAGGTCATGATCCCAGGTTCCTGGGATCGAGCCCCATATTGTCTGTCTCCCTGCTTAGTGGGAAGCCTGCTTCCCCCACTCCCTCTGCTCCCCCTGCTTGTGCGTGCTTTCTCGCTCTCAAATAAATACATAAAATCTTCTTTTTAAGCCTTAAAAAATAAAATGAATAAAAATAAAATAGCATACTGAAATACACTGTAGTCTTGCAGGTGTGGGGAGACAAAGTCTGTCTCAAGGAGGGCATCTGCTTCAAACGCGCAACCACTGTACTCCTTAAGACAGTTGCCCACTTTGAGGTGAAAATTAGAAAGCAAAGTTTAAAACTGCTGAAAGGCAGACCAACTGCCCTGTTCGTTCTGTAGGCAGAAGAGAGGAGGCAGAGACCTGCTGGGCTAGTAGTCCAACACCCAGCAGACCCCTCTCTTGTAAACATTTGAAACCAGAGATAGACTGAATTTGACTAAAGCCCTGTTCCTGATCAAATCATCAAAGGACAAATTCTGCATCAAAGTATTATAAACTTTAGTCTCTATGCTTCTTTGTATACAATGTCCAGCATAAAATAAAAAGTTACAAGAAGAAAAACCTATAAGACATAAGAAGGAGAAGAAAGAAAACACAACCATTTGAAGCAAGCAGGGATGACCTACATGCTGAAATCTGCAGACAAGGTCTTTAAACATGTTATTAATCTGTTAAACAAAATAAAAGGAAAGGTGGACAGATGATTAAAATATGGAAAATTTCAACAGAGAATTGAAATCTATGCAACAGAATCAAAGGACATTCAAGAACTGAAAATTTTTAATATCTGAAAGTAAGTGCATTGGGTGGGTTTAACATCAGACTGGCAAGTCAGAAGCTAGGGTTAGGGAACTCAAGAACAAGCAAATTTGATATATTCAAAATAAGATGCAGAGAAAAAAAAAACAACAGAAAAACAACAACAAAAAAGCCACATAAACCATAGTCAGATGTTGTTCCACAGATACAAAAAGCTCAGCAAATTCCAAAAAGGACAAATATTTTAAAATTCACAACTGATTCAATTGATCTGGATAAGAACTGAGCATTAATACTTTTAAAAGTTTCCCAGGTGAACACCAATGTACAGCCGAGGCTGAGAACCATTTGTCTAGAGGACGCCATATTAGAAGAGGAACGTAAAGTTAGTTTGGTCTTTTTATGTTTTCAAGGGATCATATAAGGAGCAAGTTCTCTAGCCTTTTTTTCCTAAAAATTTCCCCTACTGGAGTATCAGGGAACATGTCTATATTTCAATGACCATTTTCATAACTCAACTCCACACTTTTTTTTTTTACTTAAATTCTAGTTCATTAACATACAGTGTAATATTGGTTTTGGGAGTAGAATTCAGTGATTCACTATATTCACTATATATCACTTATATATAACACCCAGCGCTCATTGTAACTAGTGTCTTCCTTAATACCCATCACCCTTCCCCCATCCCCCACCCACCTCCCTCATCAACCCTCATTTTGTTCTCTATCGCTAAGAGCCTCTTATGATTTGTTTCAATTCCATAGTTTTTAAATGATGGCGTCAATACCTGCTCTCTGCATAACCCGCTGAGGATCGTGGGGGAGAAAATGAAATGACATGGATTCAGTCTGGCCAAGAAACTTTTGCAGAAACACTATTCGGAAGGAGGTTACAAGACATACAAGATTAGTTATCACACCTCGGACTTGCCGCTGTCGATGCATTGAGAGAGGAGACACCAGGAGATCAAGAGGAGGTAAACTTTCATCCCTGGTGAAGATACTCAAAAGTCAGGCTAACTATGGCTAGTCACTTAACTGGATGGAATCGCCAGAGCAGCGGAGAGTCTGAGCCCGGGAGCAGATACATGTCAGGTAGCACACAACTCTCCAAGGGGCTTCTAATGCCAGGTTTGCCTGCTGGCATCCACTTCCAAAAAAAGAACCTGGAGTTAAGAGAGAAAAGGACTATTCTTGTCAAGTCTGGAGATAAGATGAGATTACACTAAGATCGATAACACTTCGCAGCTGATGAGAAAATTTGGTTTTCTTTAAAGCTACTTTGCAGAATCATGATATATTATGTACTTTTTAAAGAAGGAACAGAAGTTGTAGCAATAAATGCAGAATAGCCCGGACCTAGAGGCAGGAGGACTATCTCCCCAAAGCGGGAGCACGTGACCAAGAGCCCCTCTGCACTCCAGTGACCTGCCAAGTTTGTCATGGGCAAGGGCATCCAAAATTTTGAATTTACCGAAATTTACAAAAGTGACCAAAATAAAGGTTAGAGTGATCTTCTTATGGTTCCCAACTTTTAAAGTGCAAAGAATGAATTGGCACAAGACACAGCATTTTTCTCCAGATAAGGAGATATAAACTATCTGCCAGGAGGAGCCAAAAAACTCTGGCACCAGGCTCCTCCCTCCCCACCCACTGGTGTCCCAGCCAAGAACGCATGCTCTGGAGGACACCGGAAAGCTGCTAATTCGCACGGGAAACAGTTCTGCTTCCAGACTGCCCACGTGTTCTACACAATCTCATTAGGAGCTAGCGCATCTCTCCATTTGTCATGTGCATCAAATCCACATGACAACCTAAGCTGCAGTGGGTTCGGGGTTTTGGACGTTTCCCCTCCTGAGACTTGTCATCCAGTTTTCCCGGCTTGTAACTATCACTTCCGCTGATGTGCAAACTATAGGAATCGTGTAGTCTATCCTGCCTAGGTTATGTTTTTGCTGTTTATCCTTCCACAGATCTTCGTATTATTATGTTTAATCCTGTCCTTGGGCGGCAACTTTAGATTTCTCTGCAAAATTCTCAGTGACTCCGAGTTTGCTGGGGCTCCCAATCTGTGTAAGGCCTGAGTCTCCTTTTGCTAATTTCGGCATCCCACTGCCCCACTCCCCACTCTCTTTCTTACAGACTGGTCCAAATCATTTATCTGTGGATTAATTTATCTGTATTGATCTGTAGATTAAAAGACTCTAAAAATAGGTTTTGAATCCCAAGGTTTTTACTGCTATTTATAATTTTTTTTCTGTTACCACTCACTACAAAGTGAAATCTGCATGAATTTCTTTTAATGTATTTCTTTTCTTGCTCATCTTATCTATAGTGGCTGGCCTTAGCCTGCATACTCACTGCCAAAGGATCATAAATATACTAGACTTTATCCCTTGAAAGAAGAATTTTTTTTTGATTCAACATGTTTTTCCAGTGGCCAAGACACAGCAGAAAACGTCTCTAGAATACCAGAAAAATCTGTTTACATGTCCATCTTCAGCATAAGGCATGGCACATGACGGGCTATGGTCTACCCTAGTTGACTGCAGGCCGGACGCTCGGATTACAGTCCCACGGCAGCCATTGAAGGTTATGTGACCTCGACTGGACACTTGACCTTTGAGGGACTCAGGGTCATGCTATGATGATCTTTGGCCCCTGTATTTATGGGTTGGTTGGTTGAGTTTTAAACTACAGAGACATTAAGAGCTCCTTTGTCTAGCATTGTATGAAACCGAGGAATTGTTGGAAGAAAGATCAAAATGTTGGATTTTTGGTTAAAACAACAAACTTGTTTTGAAAGGAAGCTTGGATTTCTTCATGGAAAGTTGCAGCACTGGAATGAATATTTTGCTACGACATACATGTACCCAGGGTGGCAGGGGTGTTCGATGCGCACAACGTCTTGCTTTCTGTCCTCAGGGGAGGGGAAGTCAAGGGAGTCAGCACTGCGGCCCCCAGTGAGCGACTGTCATTGTGGGAATATTCCTCACCACCCAGATGCACATGAGGCCACCTCTCCATGAAGTGGAATTACCCCTTACTGATTGATTCTAGAACCCTCCAGCTCTCTTGTCTTCCCTGAGACAAATTCACATAAATATTTAAGCAGCCTTTTCCAGAAGGGTTCGGGTAATGGCGAGGACCAGGACAGTTGTGCGATCTGTACATTACACAAGACAGCTGACCCAGGGGAAGGTGCAGGCTGATGCCCAGCTCGTGCTTTGCTTGCCAAGCCCTTAGCCCTGGCACTGGCTTCTGTCCATGTGAAAGAAGAGGCATCTTTTCTTTTGCACAAAGGCACAGTCTGCTTGCCAGGCAACGTGCCCGTAGGCCTGAGGATGTCCAGAGACGGCACATGCAGAGAGGCTCACATCAAGGCTAAGTGGGAGACCCCAGATGATTGTCCAAAAGCGTGTGGTGTGTATGCACCAGGCGTGTGCCGGGGCAGGAGGGCCGGCTGCAGCAAAGGGCAAGGCACGGCTGGTCTGGCTGCTCCCTTCTTTCACTGTCACGAAGGGGGCAGCTCCCCTTCCTCCTCCCTGCTTCACTGTCTCACCCTCCTGTTCTCTAGGTCATCACAGAATGGCCATTCCCTAACTCTCCTTCCCTTTCTCTCTCTTAATCCCCACCCCGACTCATTCCTTGTTCCCACCCCCCAAGGTGTAGCAATCCTCCCTGGGGACTCATCAAGTACCAACACCCGGCTCCCTCCTCACATTTTACAGATTCTAAAATCACAGGCATATCCTGCATGGCAAGGCGTTTCCTCGCATGGACTGATGGACCACGAGGTAATCAAAACTCAGTGCCTGAAAACAGCAAACCGTCTCCTCTCAACCAACATGTCCTCTGTGGGTGCAAAATCCAGCAGAGCCCGCCAGCCGCAGGCCCTCTGACTGAGCTTGCTTGCTAGGAGGCCTCAGTTCCTCCCCCATAAAGGTGTCCCACAGGCCATGTGGCAGCCCGCTTCCCCCAAAGCCTGTGATCCAGGGGCGACAGAGAGCCGGTGAGCGCAAGCGAGCCCGAGATGGAAGCTGAGGTCTTCTTTGACCTTATCCCCGAAGTGACGTCACTTCCACGAAACCCTGCCCATCAACGCAGCGGCCAGATGAGGGGGAGCTGCGGGGACCACCCAGGAGCTGTGCCTGCTGCACTGCGATGGCTGCAGGCTCCAGACACAGCCCTCTGCTCAAGCCCAGCAGCTCTGCGGGCCAGGCAGGCACTTGCACGTCTAGTTAGATGTTCACAATGTCCTCAAACAGATCCTGCTTTTTGCTCTTATTCTGAAGATGAGAAACTTGAGCTTTGGGGATATAAAGCAATTCACCTACAGTCACAAAACTAGCAGGGCACAGACTCCTCCCCAGCCTCTCCCTCCCTGCAAATTCCAACTACTTGACGTTCACAGTATTTTTTCTGCCCAGCAACCCATGCTTTACACATTTATCCTTTATGTTCCTTCTACAAGTGGCTCCAACTTTCTCTCCATTGACTAAAACAGAGAATCCCATCTCCCCACCACGGCATTTAAATACCTAGCCTTGTTGCAACCTGTCAATAATGGTTAAGTTATATGTCTCCTTGGCTGAGCTGTGGAGCCAGGAATTTGGCGGAATGTCATTCTGGATGTTTCTGTGAAGGTGTTTTTGGGTGAGTAAAGCAGACTGCTCTCCCTAATGTGGGAACAACTTCTCCAATCAGTTGGACTCTCAAGAGAACAAAAGCTTGGCATCTGAGCAAGAGGGAGCTCTCCGGCAGAAGACCTTAGGACTTCATCTGCGTACACATATGTCCTATGGTCCATTTTCCCAGAGAAGCCTGACGACTGCACTGCCTTGCTAGCCCATTTTATCACCATGACCCCTGTCCCCATCTTCCTCATGCTCACAAGCTATGTGCACACATGCACACATGGTCATATTTTGACCCATCCATTCTGGCTAACTCTGCATCTTCCAAACATGCTACAATTTCCTATCTCCGTGCCTTTCTTCAAACAGCTAACTGTGACTTCTCTCCTAAGTGCTCTCCCTTTCTCCTACCCCCACCCAATCTGTCCCTCTCCCATGAGAGAGAGAGAGAGAGAGAGAGAGAGAGAGAGAGAGATTCTTCACTGTAACATTTATCATTGAGTTATCTAGTGTAAAAATTAAGGCTTATCTCCAATACCAGATAAAGAGCTTGTGGATGGTGGGATTATGCCATTAAGCTCTTCCCAGCGTATCCCGGTCACCAGTACAACACCTTACTCTCTGGGACTCGGTGAGCTGACCTGAATTCCTCATTCATTTTCAGAAGATGTTTGTATCTTATATAATCACATCTCACTATACCCAGGATAAGGAAAAAATATATAAACTATGGTGGCTATGCTAAAAAATACTTTTAAAATAATAGAACAGAGGCTCTATTTACCACTATTCAAAAACAAAATGGCACACACTCTGGAAACTTGGTGCGCTGGTCTCATAAAACGGCATTCCTGCGGAAAACAACTAAAATTCAGAGTAAAAAGAAATGCAATCTCCTTAAAAGCATCAATGAGCTGGCAAAAATTTGAACAATAACCAAGCCAGGGACTGAGTGAACTAGGGAACCAAGAAACAAGTGAAATGACGAGCCCGGCTTTTGTCCTAAGGGTATGTGCCAAACTGAACTTGAACTTTCGGGTTTTTTTTTTTTTTTTAAGTAATTTAATAGCTTTCTTTAAGAATCAAAATTTACAACAGGCCGAGAGTTATATTCTTCACAACCACGTGGAAATTACTGTGTGAGATTTTGAATACCAACATTAAAATGTGTGTGGGCATACATAGTTTTTCCAAATTCTTTTGGGGGTTATGCAAACAAAAATATGAAGAATCCTGGGTAAGGCATCTCATGGGAGCAGAGATGATAAGGAAGGCAGTAATTTTTTTTTCCTTTAAAAACTGGTATTTCCAGTTAAAATACCTGGAGAGATGACTTGGTTGGGGATTTTTGAACCTCTTAGCAACAACAAAAAAAGGGATAGTTGCCAAACTTTAATATGATGCCCCAAAATGCCAACACTTTCTAAGATCGCTTAACTTTTCCATTCCTGTTCCTCTTTTTGAAGCCTTTATCAATGCCAGCTTAGTTTTAATTTCCTACATCATACAGGCAGAGCTTGAAGATACTATGGATTTGGGTTCAGACCACTGCAGTAAAGCAGGTATAACAGTAGAGTGAGTCAAATGAATTTTGAGGTTTCCCAGTGCATAGAAAAGTTATGTTTACACTACACTATAGTCTACTAAGTATGCAATAGCATTATGTTTAAAAAAAAAATAATGGACCTACCTTAATTAGAAAGTACTTTATTACTGGGCACTCAGTTTGTTGGGCAACTGCCTTCAGCTCAGGTCATGGTCCCAGAGTCCCGGGATTGAGTCCTGCATTGGGCTTCTGGCTCTTTGGGGAGTCTTCTTCTCTCTCTGACCTTCTTCCCTCTCATGCTCACTCTCACTCTCTCTCACTCTGCTCTCAAATAAATAAATAAAATCTTTTTTAAGTACTCTATTGCTAAAAATGCTAACCATTCTTTGAACTTTCAGCAAGTTGTAATCTTTTTGCTGATGAAGGGTCTTGTTTCTACGTTGATGGCAACTGACCGAACAGGATGGTGGTTGCTGAAGGCGGGGTTGGCTGTGGCCATTTCCTAAAATATGACATCGGTGAAGTTTGCCACATGGATGGATCCTTCCTTTCTTGAACAATTTCTCTGTAGCATGTGATGCTGTTTGATAGCCTTTCACACACAGAAGACCTTTCAAAATTGGACTCAAACTTCTCGAGCCCTGCTGCTGCTTTATCAGCTGAGTTTATGTCAGATTCTAAATCCTTTGTTGTCATTTCAACCATCTTCATAGCATCTTCACCGGGAGAAGATTCTACCTCAAGACATCGCTTTCTTTCTGTCTCCAGAAGACACGACTCTCCATCTGTTCATGATTACCATGACATCGTAGCAATTCAGTCCCATGTTCAGGCTCCACTCCTAATTCTGGGTCTCTGGCTATTTCCACCTCATTTGCTGTGACTTCTTCCACTGAGGCCTTGAACCCATCAAAGTCATCCATGATGGAATCAACTTCTTCCAAACTCCTGTCCATGTTGATATTTTCATATTTGGAGACGAAAAGAGATGGGGGAACAGCCAGTCATGGAAGCAGTCAGAATACACACAGTATTTTTCAGTTAAGTTCGCTGTCTCATATGGGTAGAGTCTGTGGTGTCCCAAGATAATTACAATGATTACATCAAAGATCACCAATCACAGATCACCATAACAGATATAAAAATAATAAAAAAGTTTAAGACATTGCTAGAATCACCAAAGTGTGGCCACAGAGGCACAAAGTGAAAAAATGCTGTTGGAAAAATTACATCGATAGACATTCTTGAGGCGGACTGCCACAGACCTTCAATTTGTAAAACAAAACAATACAAAAACCCAAAACAAACAAACAAAAAAGCAGAGTATCTATGAAGCATTATAAGAGGGAGCACAATAGAATACACATTCATTATTTGTGGTGACAGATTCTTCCTATTCTTGAACTTCCAATGTCATTTCTTAAATTGCATCCTGCTTTACTTTCTTCCCCAGTTTTCATTTCTCCTGTGTTCTACTCAGTTATTTTTTTCATGTGAGAACTTATGAGAGTTCACCAGTAGCAGCGTTCACATTCCTTGATGTCCTTGGTTCTTCCACCAGGGGACTTGAAATTTCGGCAGTGATAAAATTATCTTCACAACAATTGCAGAACAGTGGGTCCAAGTGACTGAAACTGAACATCAGATATAAAATCCTAACTCTAGGCTAGTTTATTCTTTCTGTTGGGCTTCATTATTCTCATTCAAATTCTTGATGATTCAATGAAGTCCGCTCCCTGTAAATGTTTTGTTCAATACTTAAATATATTCCAGGTCAACCAAAAGATTCAGAGAATAAAGGTAAGGTGGCTGAGCACCACAAAGTTCCCCAAATTATTCAAAGACTTTGAAGTGAGAAGAAAAGGGAGGCGGTCCAAAGAGCCTGTTGAAAAGTTTCCTCCTGGTTTACCTGTTTAGCAAGCACTTGATGGTGAACCTATTACCCTTCTCAGCGAAGACTTCAACACTGCATTTTAGTAGGATTATTCTTAAAAGTAGCATTAATATCTATCATTCAGGAAGACATCTTCAAGAAGTGCCTAGGGCATTGGACCATGCCCTCCTTTCCTGCTCCACGACGCCCCTATTCTCAGAAAGTACTTTCCTAAACCAGCTTAGGGAGCACAGCTATGCCACCTTGACAAGAATATCCCATAACCTTTGGGTGACCTTTCTCTGAGACTTGGAAATGGAGGGTTTCAACTGTAGGTCAGGCAGTGGATGACTTTACCGGTGCTCCCTGAAAGACAAGGCTGATAAGTGGCATTTGAACCCTGTTTCCCTAATCCTTCAGGCAGAATTAGAGGCTCTCCAGAAGGGTAATCCTGAGTGATTCACGATGCCTGCTTCAGCACGGTCACACATCATATAAATACAAATTGACAGTTCGCACACACTGGCCTCATGATGGTATTTACTTAAAATCCTCTCAAGTCCACTCCCAATGGCCACAAAGAGGACAGCTCTCTATTTAAGTCTGGCAAACAAAAAGGCACCAACTGCTTGTATCCAGCCACCAGATTTATAGGAACATGGGAAGCTTTTGAATATTCAGCTCTCCTTGTGTGCTACCTGGCACTTACCGTCCATTGGGTCAGGCCACCGGTTTATTAGATGATTGCAAGGATAATTCTTTGACAACAAACAAACAAAAAAGGTACTAAGCTGAGACCTTTAGATAACCCCTTTGGCTGTCCTGAAGTTTCTAAGGAGGAAGAAAAAAAATCAGGGTTATGGAATAACAACAGAGAAGAGAAAGAGATGGTCTATGAACAACATGCTAAGACAGAGTTTGAGATACTCAAGAACATGAATATACCCCTAACTGGTGCAGGCATGATGGCAAAATCTAGAGAACCCCAAAAAACACTTCCAAAAGGATTCTGGACAGGTAATAATGAAAAGTCAATAAGCAGATATCAACTGTGATTGATCTATATTTGTGTTTGCAACATGAGCAGCCCCACTGCTTCAAAGAAAATGCCAACAAGAGAAACACCGCTGGCTTAGCGCAATATCAAGGTCATCCATGCAGTAGGGTTCTGACTGCTAACTCTGGATACAGGAGGAGAAAATATGAAGGGAAAGGGTGGAATTCATGTAAATAAAAGCAGAACCAACTCAGAGCTGCCTCAATACCAGCTTTTACACAGGCTCTCTTAGTGGTGAAATAATCTTTTTAATGGTCATGGGGAGCCTTGATTTCCTTTGTGAGGCCCATTATGTGTTTGCTTGAAAGGACTCCCCATCTCCTTTCTAGTTTTCTCTGCCCTTCACCCTAATGCATTTGCCTTTCTTATCCAAAGCTTGAAGCAGCACCCTTGGGAGACTAGAGGGGAAAGAGATCACCACCCAAGAATCAGGAGCTGGCAAGGTTCCAGGAAAAGGGCCTCCAGGAAGGAAATCACCTTTCTCAAGCCACCTGTTTTTACCCTGTTTTTCTGTGCATGACCTAGCATGCTTCTGTAGTAGGCACAATATTGTGGTATTACTATTATTCACTGGTAACCAATTCACTTTTACCATTTGGATCACCCCTTTGGTTTACATAGCCTACCCTGAAGTTTAGAAGGTGGAACAACAAGAAGAAAGAAAGAAGGAAGGAAAGAAAGAAAGAAGGAAAGAAAGAAGGAAAGAAAGAAAGAAAGAAAGAAAGAAAGAAAGAAAGAAAGAAATAAATAAATAAATAAATAAATCAAGGTTATAGAATGGTAACAGAAGTAAGAAAGCATGAGTTATTATAGCACACTAGAGAGAGTCATAGATCAAGAACATTAATAAAGCACCAATACATGTGGTTGGTAGAGTGTCACATCAAGCCTCCACAGTCTGTGTACAGTGTTCAGACAGATGCAAAAACAAGCTTCTGAGTGACATGAATAATCAAGGCAGCTCTGTTTTCTGAGTTTTAGATTTGCATATGGCTCAATTAGTCTGAAGGTAGAAGTGCCCAACCAGAGGAATATGAATTATAATAACTATACTCCCAGAAAAAGGGACCAATCCTTTATATTTATTTTGCTTTTATTATTTTATATTTATATCTTACCTCAAACATAATAATTTTGCTTTTTCTAAGTAAGTATTACAATATCTAATCCAGCATAGCCAATAAATAAAATATGTCAAAAACACAATATCTTTCTCTTTAAAGAAGAAGAAGAGGAAGAGAAAGAGGAAGAGGAAGAAGAGGAAGAGGAAGAGGAAGAGGAAGAAGAAGAGGAAGAGGAAGAGGAAGAAAAAAGAAAAGGAAAGAA
>PITA01003066.1:51890-87790 GCA_004023965.1 Spilogale gracilis | reverse complement strand
CCTCTCTCACACTCCCCCTGCTTGTGTTCCCTCTCTGGCTGTGTTTCTCTCTGTCAAATAAATAAATAAAATCTTTTTAAAAATAAAAAAATTAAGAAAGGAAGGAAGGAAGGAAGGGAGAGAAAAAGAAAAGAAAAGAAATCTTTAAGCCAATGAGAAGACAAGCCACAGCCTGGAAAAAAAAATACTTGCAAGAAAGTTAAAATTGAGCAATAAGACAAGAAACAACCTGATTTAAAAATGCAACAAAGACCTTATGAGACACCTCACCCAAGAAGATAGACAGCAGATGAGCACATGGCAAGATGCTTCACATAGTGTGTCATCAGAGAAGCGCAAACTAAAACGACACCACCAAATGCTGGTGAGGGTGTGGAACAAATGGAACTCTCTTTCACTGCTGTGCCCCAAACTAAACACGCTCAGCATATGATCCAGCAATAGTGTTCCCTGGTATTCACCCAAAGGACCTGAAAACTTGGGTACACACCATGACCTACACACAGGTATCACAGCACCTTTATTTCTAACCGCCAAAACTTAGAAGCAAGCAGATCCATCTAGACAGTGGGTTACTGTTCGATCCTGAAAAGGAATGAGCTTTCAAGCCCAAAAAAACAACATGTAAGAACCTTAAATGTGTATTTAAGTGAAAGAAGCCAGTCTGAAAAAGCCACATACTGTCTGATTCCAGTTGGAAAAGACAAAATCATGGAGACAGTAAGAAGATCAGTGGTTGCCTAGAGGTTGGGAGTGGAGGGGGAAGAAGGGTGAATAAATGAAGTACAGACATTTAGAGCAGTGTATATACCCTATGGAATACTATAATGATAGGTACACATCATTATACATTCAGCCAAACACATGGTCTGCACAGCAGAAGTGAAACCCTGTGTAAACTATGGATCCTTGGTGATGACAATGAGTCAATGCAGGTTCATCCATTGTAACAAATGTACCATCCGGGTAGGCCTGTTGATGGAGAGGCTGTGCATGAGTGGGGACAACAGGGGATATATGGAAAAATCTCTGTACCTTCCACTCAATTCTGCTGTGAACCTAAGACTACTTTGAAAAAAAAATGAAATCATAAAGTTTTTTAAAAACCTGACCACCCATGGACATTTAGATTGTATTGTATAATCTGTGCAGGGTACAGTGGGAACATGTTTATACTGATGGCAGAGATGTCAGCGTCCTCAAAGATGGAGAAGGCAGGTCTCCTGAGCTGGGTAAGTGTTTGCATATTCAAGAGGTGGCTCAGTTCACCTTATAGCAAAGTCACCTCCTTTGCTCAATAAAATTCATTCAACAAAGATTTGAGGAGTTTCCTGTGTGTCTTCATGTGCTTCTCTGAGCTTGTATTCAGTGGGTCCTACTATTGTGTAGTGCTCACCCAACCACATGCTCAAGGATGGACTTCTACAAGGTGTAAGCACTTACCGTCTCAACCGGAGCCCACTCCTCACATGGGTGAGGGGGCCAGAGGGATAAGGAGAAGGGTAGGTACCCAAAGCATCACTTCTTCAAGCTCACATGGGAAAATTCATGTTTATACCTCAAAAACCAATTTGAAAGTGGACCTTCAGAAAGTCTTCAGAGAGCCCTTTATGGCTCATGTAATCCAGTCATCATTAAGATCAGACATCATTATCTCATTGACAACTGTGCATAACTCACCCCTGGCCAGAGATTCTAGATGATGCAAGAAGTACCATCACAGGGGGATGGGGAAGGACCTTTGACTGGCTGGGAAGAAGGACTCCAAGGACAAAAGACAGGTGAATGAAAGATGGCATCGTGAAAAATTCCGACTACTGGCTGTGATGTTTTCCGCTCACTCCTTTAACTTATAAGGTATGAGTTCACGTTTTCAAAGTAACTCGGGGAGCCTTGAGCACCCATGAAGTTGTCCCAGACACAGAAGCATGAATGTAACATTCAAAAGGAATAAAAGTGAGAAAAACAGAAGGGAAACTCTGAGGACAGTGAGACCCAGAAATGTAATTGCTCACAACTGAGACCAGAGAACAGAAAAACTAAACCAAAAGGCTTCCCACATTTTCATCTACCATGAGCAAAACAACCAATGAAAAAGGGGAGTTCTGGGCAGAGGGAATTTTGGCTTCGGTGTGACATTTCCTGACTTCATGTTAATTTTGCATACTTTTTTTTCTCTAGTAGGTGTTTCTGACAAGGCAACTAACAAGAGAATTGGGGTAGCCACCCTGTGTCCTTAGGTCTCAGAGAGTCCTACAGACACTGGGGAAAGAGAAGGAAGGGAGGGGCAGGGGAGTTTGCAGCATTGAAAACACAGAACAAACACGAACACTAAAGTCAGTGTTTTTCTGGCTGGGATGGCACCATGATCTTGTTTGAAGATCTTGAGGTGTAGTAGACAAATTTGACCACCTCTAACTTTTTAGTAGTTTAAACCTTTGCGTTTGTTTTGGAAAAGTACCAACTCCTACCATCCTCAAAGTGTCCATTACAACATTCTATAATTTAATTATAGTCCTTCACTCTTAGTCATTTGGGGTATTTATTTTTCAAGCAGGTAAAGTGTAATATGTGAAAGTCGAGTAATTTGCAGTTAAATAGAAGAGTCCAAATAATTAAATGTTTCGGGGGGGGGGTGCCACACTGGCAGCTCAGATGGTGTTTTCCTTCCTATGAAACATGGTTGACCTGAATTCTGGTATAATTGCATGTGTAAAAATTTGGATTTCAGCCCAATGTTTAAGTTACCCTTCTTCCTGCAGCTGCTGCCCTTTGGGGCTGGTAGATCTCTAATTCCCAATCAAGAGACAGCCCTGGCAGGACCCACAGCTGGTTGAAGTCACTCAGCTCTGTGCAGTCATGCCGGACTCAGTACTGCATGGGTGGAGGGAAGACGCTGCTAGTGTACCCAGGAGAGAGGTCTGCATCTACTGGGCTCTTTGTTGCAAGCTACAAACCCACTCTAACTAGCCTGGACAGAAAATGTATTAAAGTCTGTTAGGTATCTCATAGGAGCTGCCAGAGGGCCAGAGAATGAGGTTCGAAAGCCATGCAGCCAAGAACAGTCTCCAAGTTGTCCCACCAAGGTCCTGCAGCTACAGTCCCAGAACACTAAACCAATGTGTGCGTTTTACACAGGCCAGCTTCCCACCAGCTGCTCAGGCTCCCAGGACCTCATGTCTCTGCCATTCTCTGCCACCCCAAAACCAGCTCAATGCCTCATCTCCAGCTCCCCAAAGATGTCCTCTGAATCTAAGCCTCCCATGTGGCTGACTGACAGAACCTTAGCTGGTTTGGAGGGCAACTCCAGACTCCGTCTTGGAGATGCAGAGTGCATAATGTGGGAAGAAATCTCCCTGCTGAAAAGCAATGAGCTCTCAAGCCATGAAGAGATGTGGAGATGTGGATGCATTTTCAGTCTTACAAATTCATGGTAACATTGTGAATGAGTGAGTTTAAGGATCCTACCCATCCCTCCGGAACTTGACTTTACACTCATCTCTTGGTCATTTTTTACTGGGCGACTGTACATGGCTGGTGGGAAGGAATCTTTGTTTTGTTTGTGGATATATCCACAGCAAATAAAATAAATGCTCACTAAGTGTGCATTGGATGAGTCAATTCATTTAACTCCTATGTCCTCCATGTCTCTGAGGCATTGAGGTCACAAAAGTGAGCAAAACACAGCGCCCGAATTCAGCCAGCTTTCCGTAGCTGCTGACCCAGATCTGTAGGGAAGGAGAACAAGCCTGTGGTCATGTGCTATGACAGAGAACGACCTCACGGAGAGTTCCAAAGAAGTCCCTACTCTGGTTTGGGGAAGAAAGTTTCTGGAAGGTTGCCCTGGAGAGTATGAATTAGCCAGAAAAGCAAGTTAGGACAGGTAAGCCTGTGAGGGAGACAAAGAAGGAGGGCTTGGAGGACAAAGGAGCAGCATGTACAAAAGCCAAGACATAAGAAAGCCTAGGACATGAAGTAGCTCAAAGCAAATGTCTTTGAGTTATAATCAGCCTTGGATTTCCACTCACTTACAAGGTCACAAGGAAAGCCGGGGGGGGGGGTGGAGAAAACCAGGTTGCAATGGAAAACCAAAAGTTAACATTAAGTTCTTCTCAAAAACCCTGCAGAAGGAGTTGTCATGTTTTAGAAATCAGAGATGGACAGAGTCACTTTTTCCTATATCAGCAATGGACAGCGTCCCCTTTGTATCACTGATACTCAGAAACATTGGAACTCATGGCCTGTCACACGCAAGGGAACAATGTGATCAAAAGTGGTTCTTCAATAAGAAAACAAATAAGAGTTTTAAAAATGGGCAAAATATCTGGATACCTCAAAAAGAAGATTTAGAGGTAGAGAATATGCATATGGGAAGATATTCCACATCATAGGTCATTGGAGAATTACAAACTAAACAAGAATGAAATGCACTAAACACTTATTAGGATGGTTAACCATTTTTTAAAGATTTTATTTATTTAGTTAGTTGAGAGAAAGAGTGTGTGTGCATGAGTGGGGGAGGGATAGAGGGAGAAGGAGAAGCAGACTCTCCATTGAGCAGGGAGCCCGATGTGGGGCTAGATCCCAAGACCCTAAGATCATGACCTGAGCCGAAGGCAGATTTTAACTGACTGAGCCACCCAGGTGCCCCTAGGAAGGCTAACCATTTTTAAGTGACAGTATAAAAAGCTGATGAGGAGGAAGAGCAACAGGAACTCTCTTTCACTGCTGGTGGGAATGCAAAAGGACACAGCCACTTTGGAAGACATTTTGGCTGTTTCGTACAAAACAAACCATATACTCATGCTGTCTGATATTGACCCAAATAAGCTGAAAACTTATGTCTACACAAAAATCTACACATGGGTGTTTATGATAGTTTTATTTATAATTGCCAACAACTGGAAGCTACTAAGATCTCCTTTAGTAGGTGAAGGGATAAATAAACTGAGGTCCATTCAGACAGCGCAATATTTTTTGTCACTAAAAGGAGGTGAGCTCTCAAGCCATGAAAAGGCATGAAGAGCCTTAAGTGAATATTATTTAGTGGAAGAAGCGTACTGTACAATCCCAACTCTATGACATTCCAGAAGGGCAAAGCGAAGGAGACAGTAGAGATCGGTGGGTTTTAGGAGGTGGGAAAGAAGGAGAGATGAATAGGTAAGGCACAGAGGATCCTTAGGACAATGACTATGATCTGTATGATTCTATCACGGCAGATATAAGTCATGAGACACTTGTCCAAAGCCATAGAATGTACAACACCAAGAACAAACCTTAATGCAAACTAAGGGGGAAAAGTGGTTCATTCATTCTTTCACATTCATTCATTCAATAGCTATGAAGACGTACATACAATCTCATAAAGCAGTGTGGCTCACTAATTTAATTCCTGTCCCTTTTGATAATCTGATTTTTAAAGTCCAAGCAAATTTCATACCAAAGCTAAAAATAAACAGAAGCCACAGTTATTTTTAGCATGCTATTTTGAACCACCACAGCCCTGGCCCACCAGAAATTCTAACATCCCCTTCTAAGGAGCTTCCCAGACCCCAAACACCAACCCCCTTACCCCAACCCTGCCCCAGCATGATGATCACTGTGACACAGAAAGTCTACACAAACCGTAGAAGGAGGAAGAGTCTGATAAGAAGAGTGTGTAATGTATACACGAGAATTACTCAGGGAAAGAAAAAAATCACCAACTGGAACTGGCAGGTGGTATATAGATTTGGAATTGAAGGATGGGAAGGACTTGAAAAGCAGAATTGCAAGAAAGAAGAGCCATAAAAAGAAAATGGCATAAGAGAAAACAAAGCGATGAATCTGGAATATGAGTCTTCCAAAGTGGCTGTGCCCTTTTGCATTCCCACCAGCAGTGAAAGAGAGTTCCTGCTGCTCCACCTCCAGATCCCAAATGAAAAAGCTGCATTGTCTAGTCACACCAGAACCACCTCGGTCTGTCAGCACCTAGCTTGTGGTGTCTTACACATAAGTACCAACTCATTCAATATTCGTGGATGAATAAATGAATTTTGCAAAGTCTGAAAGAAGAATACTAAATTGCTATAAGACAGCAAAGAGCCTTCAGTATAGGCAGAAATATTGGCCTTTATCCCAACAGTAACGGAAATATAGGTTGGAACAGAGATGTGGCAAGAGCCTATCTGTGTGCTTTGGAAAATTTATCTCACCACTACCTATGGGATGGAGAAAAGCCAAGAGAAGTCTATGCAGTAATCCAATCACGAGATAATGGAGAGTTTGCTCTGTCTTTTATATATAACTATCTCATACCATTATTGTCCTAAGAGTGTTCGATGAAAAGATATTGCAAGAAAAAATATTATTACATATAATTTAAATACATTCCTTTTTCCATAGTAACTCATAGCTTCAACTTAGTGTGATTTGCATTCTGATTTCACAAATAATGCATTTACTGTAGAAAATGTACAAGGAGACCAAAAAATACTTTACCCTTCTGAAGTTATACCACATGTAGAAAATATAAAAATATCTTTATGTTCTGTATTCTGTGAAGATACAAACATGCACACACATATTTAGATCACTTTCCACATACTTCTTTTGTAACCTGGATTTTTTTTTCTTTGAAAACAAAATTGCTTTAATTTTTTTAATTATAAAAGTTAAATATGCTTATTATAAAATAAAAAACATTACAGATATAGGGATGATATCCAAGACCTTTGAAGAACTTCCTAAACTCACCACCCAAAAAACAAAATAATCCAGCCAAAAAATGGGCAGAAGACATGAACAGACACTTCTCCAAAGAAGATATACAAATGGCTAACAGACACATGAAAAAATGCTCAACATCACTACCCATCAGAGAAATACAAATCAAAACCCTCATGAGATACCACCTTACACCAATTAGAATGGCAAAAATTAGCAACACCGGAGGCAACAAATGTTGGCAAGGATGTGGAGAAAGGAGAACCCTCTTACACTGTTGGTAGGAAGGCAAGGTAGTGCAGCCACTCTGGAAAACAGTACAGAGTTTCCGCAAAGATGTTAAGAATAAAGCTACCCTACAACCCAGCAATTGCACTACTAGGTATTTATGCCAAAGATACAGATGTAGTGAAAAGAAGGAGCCCATGCACACCAATATTCATAGCAGCAATGGCCACAGTAGTCAAAGAGTGGAAGGAGCTGAGATTCCCTTCAACAGATGGTTGGATAAAAAAGATGTGGTTTGGGCATCTCGGTGGCTCAGTTGGTTGGGCGACTGCCTTCGGCTCAGGTCATGATCCCGGAGACCCGGGATCGAGTCCCGCATCGGGCTCCCTGCTCGGCGGGAAGCCTGCTTCTCCCTCTGTCACTCCCCCTGCTTGTGTTCCCTCTCTGGCTGTGTTTCTCTCTGTCAAATAAATAAAAGCTTAAAAAGAAAAAAAAAAGATGTGGTTCATATACACGATGTACACAATGGAATATTACTCAGCCATCAGAAAGGATGAACACTCACCATTTGCATCGACATGAATGGAACTGGAGGAGATTATGCTCAGTGAAATAAGTTAATCAGAGAAAGCCAGTCCAATGGGTGATAGGATTTACTAACACTTAAGGACATTCATTCCATGTGGTGAGTCTAAAACATTGGGTTTATAGACACAACCGTGGGTTGCATAACCCTTGGTCATTTAGGATTCCTAGATACCACAGATTACAGATACTAACAAAACTGTCACACCAAGGATGCCAGGTGGTGTTGCTAAATAGCATTTATTTCATGAATGTATGGCAATCAACTAATAGAACGTTGGAATACTTTTTGAATAGGAAACCTGCAAATATCTTTAAATATTCAAGAATATGATATTAAAGCGCAGTCCTGCGTTTGTGCATCCAAGCCTGCTGGTTTCTCCAGGTTTCTTCAAGGAGAACGTGCCATTGGATGGTAGTCTTATTCAAAAATGTTATTCTCAGGCCTAAAGTGATGAAAGAGCCAGGAATCCATGATGCCTTGAAAGGAGAAAGTCAGGACCTGAAAGTACCTTCATAGACAAAACAGAGAGGAGGGGATGGCAAAGGGGACAAGAAACTTCACTCAAGTTCAAAGTAACCGGTGTAAAACTGATGAGGGAAGACCACAGGCTTCTTCAAATCTAAATGTGACTGGAAACCCATCAAAGTGAAAAACTCTTATCTTCATTCTAAATGCAAAATTCTGGCATTGTTCTTAGTAGGACCACAAATTGCCTTAAACACTCCCACCGCCCCAGGAACAAAATTTAGAGGGCCTGCAAAAAAACAAAAAACAAAAAACAAAATAAAACAAAACAAAACCTCAGTAATCAATGTAAAGGGTATTTTGACACACTATTTTTTTAAGTAAAATCGGGCCATTCATTTTTTATTTTTTTTTAATTTTGCGTTAAAGTATTCTTTATCTCAATTATCGGGTTTGTGCCTACTAAGATGAGGGCTTCACTCTCCTCATCCAGGTTTCAGCCCTAAAGGAAACCAAGTCTCAGGGGCAAGTTGAAATCTAGTCTGTTCGGGTCAAAGAGGAAGAGGGAGAGAAAAGAAGCCTTCTCCACCAGTCCTGAGAATGATGCACAGAAGTCCTGTCTGCCTCTCCTCCCAGACAAGACTCTGGGTCTGCCCAAGTTTGCCCAATAAAAATGCAGAATGCCCAATTCAGCATGAATTTCAGGTAAGCAAGGAATACTTTTTCAGTATAAGTATGTCCCATGCAATATTTGGGATATACTTATGCTTAAAAAAAAAAAAAAACTAATCGTTTTTTGTCTGAAATTCAATTAAACTGGGCATCCTGTATTTTATCTGGCAACCCCACCTCCACTCCACTCCCACCCCTCCCTCAGGAAGCCTCCCCTATCCCCAACAAGAGTTTCTATCTACCCTGAGAGAGATGGTCACTCTGAAGGCCCATAGCAAGAACAAAAGAAATAAAAATAACAAACGAACTGAAAGCCAGCCCAACACGGAAAGAATGTTATTGCACATTTGCTGACAGAGACCAAGGGAGATTTCCAACACAAACAAGGAAATTTAATCTCTCATTTGCAAAAGCTTCCCCTGTGCTAATTTGTTAACTGCTCATGGAGAGACAGAGAACCAAGTGCATTTGGTTGAGCCTTCTTTTTTCTTACATTATGCAACTCAGAGCAATCCCTGCCATTAAGTGTAGCCAGAGATAGAAACCAGGATTGGTGTGGCCGGGCCGTAACCCCACAGGCTCCAAGTGAATCAAACTTCTTTTTTCCCAACCAAAAGGAATTATTTGGTCAACCAACATCATGAGCCATTTCAGTCAGAAGTTATGTATGCCGCCATAGCCATGAGGCTACAGATTACCTCAGACCTAAAATCAATGTGGGTTCGCCTGTTAATGATGATTTTTGTCCTGCATTCAGCCTCTTCTCTGGCTCCCAGGAAGGAGGCAAGAGTGTCCTAAGCCCCCAGAGGAAAGCCGTGCTCACACAGTCTGCTGCTTGTGAAGGAGGCCAGAGTGGCTTTTCTCCCCTTTGCAGCACCGGAGGACGCGCTATGTCACCTAGCAAAAGCTGAAAGAAGACAGGAATGGTTTTCATTTCAAAACACCACTTTTTCAGGTGCCTAGGTGGCTCAGTGGGTTAAAGCTTCTGCCTTTGGCTCAGGTCATGGGATCGAGGCCTGCATTGGGCTCTCTGCTCAGCAGGGAGCCTGCCTCCTCCTCTCTCTCTGCCTACTTGTGATCTCTCTCTCTGTCAAATAAATTAATTTTTTTAAAAAACCCACTAATTTTTCAATTAAGGCTTTTCTTTCCACTCACCAAATCTGGGCTGTTGTTCCACATGGTGGGGAGCCCATTTTCATCCCATTCGTTTGGTCTACTTGCCAGAGGTGTGCCTCACTGAGACAGAGTTCAGCTGAAGATCTGCTAGACAAGAAGGTCTCTGTCTCTCTGTTGATTTCTTGTGTCATTTTTTTCTATGTATTTTTCCTGTGCTACAAAATCAGATTCCATACAATTTAATCTTTTTCACATCCTTACAGTTTTACACTGAAAAAAAATAAACAGATCTGCATTCCCATAACACAGAAAGAGAAAAATAAGGATCTAAGCGCTTTTCTTGTAAAGATTTTGAGCAATCGACTCTCAGCCAAACTGTCCTTAAAAATAAGTAACATTTTTTTTGCTTCTGTTTCCGACTACAAACAATATCCTGGGTTCTAGCGTGTGAACTGGGGCAAAGTCCATTCACAGTTTTGGCCTTTGTGTCTTCACCTGTAAGTGTGAATGGAACCATCTTTACAAACACTTCCGGCTCTAAGATTCTAAGCTAAAGATGGATTTTTAGTGTCACTTTTTAAGGGATTAAGAGGTTTGGCCGATATAGGGGTTATAAAGAGAATGACTACCTAGGAGAATGCCAGCAGTCTTAAAATGTGTGTTGAATTAACAGGAGCTTGGATTAATACATTGGGCAAAGAGATAAAGAGGAGAGTGACCAGTGACCATTTCTACCCCTCAATTGCATACTGCAAGTTCATATCTTGAAGATGAGTCAAGCTGCAGAGATTATTTACATGTAGAACTATGCTTAGCACTCAAGAGACACTCAAGAGATAGCATCATATAAAGGTGTGGATAGTAGCGTAGAATTACTAGTTCAATTAGTCATCAACTTCGCTTTTAAGAGATCTAGATTAGGCCCCTCATTAAAAGTTACTCTTGAGAAAGAATGGGCTCTGTGCTCTAAGGAGCTGAAAATAAAAACCTAGACCTAGGAAAGCAATGGTCTCATGTTGGTCCAGGTTTTTGAGAGAAAGTTTGGTGCTTCTAAGTAAGAATTTTTTGTTTAATTTTTAAACCTACACATGGCATTCTAACTGGGGGAATATAATCTAGCAGAATGATGAAATGGGACAAGTTATAAAACTTATGTTTTAAAAAAAAAAAAAAAAAAGAGGAAAAGAAATCTGTGCCTTCTGCAGAGCCAAAGAAACATCAACAAAATGAGAAGATAGCTACAGAATTGGAGAAGAGGTTTGCAAACCGCATATCCAACAATGGGTTAATTGCCAAAACATGTAAGGAACTCATAGAACACAAGAGCGAAAAAGAAAAAAAAAAAAAAAAAGCCTCCAAATAATCCAATTTTAAAAATGGGCAAATGACCTGAATAGGCTTTTTTGCAAAGAAACTTTCAAATGGCCAATAGGTACATGAAAAATGTTCAGCATCACTAGGCAGGAAAATGCAAATAAAAACCACAACAAGATAGCACCCTGTGTCTTTTAAAAGGGCTACCATCAAAAGGACAAGAGAGAACAAGTATCAGCAAGGATGTGGAGAAAAGGGAAGCCGGTGCTCTGGTGGGCATGCAAATTGGCGCAGCCACCACGGAAGACAGTATGGAGGTTTGTCAAAAATGAAAAACAGAGCTACCATATGATTTAGCAATTCCACTTTGAATATTTAGCCCAAAAAAATGAAATTGGTATCCCATAAAGATATCTGTACCCCATGTTCACACTGCAGCATCATTCACAATAACCAAGACATTGAACTAACCTAAGTGTCCATCAATAGATGAATGAATTTTTAAAAATGTGGTAGAGGGGCACCTGGGTGGCTCAGTCATTAAACATCTACCTTCGGCTCAGGTCATGGTCCCAAAGTCCCAGGATCAAGCCCTGCAATGGGCTCCCTGCTTGACAGGAATCTTGCTTCTCCCTCTCTCACTCCCCCTGCTTGTGTTCCCTCTCTAGCTATGTTTCTCTCTGTCAAATAAATAAAAATAAAATCTTTAAAAAAAAAAAAGACAATGTAGCATAGATAGATTAGTGGATAGATAGATAGACAGGTATAACAAAATACTATTTGGCCATAAAAAAGAAGGAGATCCTGCCATTCACAACAACATGGCTAGACTTTGAGGACATCATGCCAAGTGAACTAAGTCCAAGAAAGTCAAATAACTGTATGATCTCACTTATAGGTGAAATCTAAAAAAAACAAACTTACAACATAAATAAATAAGTAAATAAATAAAGAGATAAATAAATACCGAATCTATAGAAATGGTTATCAGATTGGCAGTTGCAAGAAGCAGTGGTGGGAGGAAGGTGAGGGCGGTCAAAAGATACAGACATCCAGTTTTAAGATAAAAAAAAGTCAAGAATATAACATATGGTGTGAGACCTGCAGTTAACAATACTGTATTGTGTATTGGCAAGTTGCTAAGAGCGTAAATTCTAAAAGTTCTCATCAAAGGAAAAAAATGTCTAGCTACATGAGGTGATGGATGGGAACTAAACTTTGTGGTGATCATTGCACAATATATACGTATATCAAATCATTATGTTGTACGACTTAAACCCATACAATGTTACATGTCAATTATATCTCAATACCACTGGGAAACAAAACACAACTTGCCGTTGCTATTAGGAGACGATGAATTATTTCAATAATGATATCCTGGCTCAAAACACTGCCAGTCAAAACTTCAGTCTCAAGCAATTGAAAAAGAAAAATGTCTTCTGCACTCTATACCATCCTCAAAAAAATCAGTTTATGACTCGGTTGGGGTGATTACAGAATCAGCAAGATTTTTTTAAATGAAAGCCCAGGTTTATCACCCACCTTTTTCAAGCCTAGTTTTCAGGTAGCATTTTGGTGTTTCTAAATATCAAATCCATCAAAATATAGTATGTTTTTTTTTTTACCTTTGTGTAACTTCAAAGGAATATGGCTTGGGTTGTGAAGGCAATGGTAAAAGAAGATTCAGGAAACAGTGCTGGCCAGTGGCAGATGACTTAAAATAAGAATACAGCCCAGGGGCGCCTGGGTGGCTCAGTTGGTTAGGCAACTGCCTTCGGCTCAGGTCATGATCCCAGAGTCCCAGGATCGAGTCCTGTAACGGGCTCCCTGCTCGGCGGGAGGCCTGCTTCTCCCTCTCTCACTCCTCCTGCTTGTGTTCCCTCTATGGCTGTGTTTCTTTCTGTCAAATAAATAAATAAAATCTTTAAAAAAAAGGAATACAGCCCAGTGTTGCAACCACCTAAAATGATAATTCACTCATGTCAACATTCCAGATTTTGTTTCTCAAACAAAATCCTCAATCATGGTTTCCAGTTATAAATGGGTTGAAAGCATGCAGCTCTCTCCACTCTCTCCTGAAACCCCAATAAAAAAAAAATAATAACAGTAAAGAAGTTTAAGGAATAAATCCACAAGGACAAAATAGTGGGCAAAGAGAAAAACTTTGGAGGCTAGAAAATAAAAGGAGGACGGGTGTGGGATTAGCAGTTATGAGTGAGCTGAGTCATAAGCAGTACCATTGGGTTGTGACATGCAGCAGCCTCATCCTAAACCATAATCAGGAAATCTAAGAAACAAATGTTTACCACACAAGTCCCCAAAAGGCACAGATGCTGCCAGTAAGTATCTTGGGCAGTAGGAGTGAAGACAGGCCTCCAGATAGCAAGCATGTTGACATTGCTTCGGAAGGGGAGCCCCATTTTGCCAAGTAACTCTCCTTTCCACACCCTCAGAGAAATCTGAAGGCTTATTCTCCACAGGAGCTAAAATAGAGGGTCTCTCAACTGCAGCACCAAAGACACAGTTGAAATGACAGGTACCCCAAGAAAACAAATGGACCAAAATTAAAGTTTATTTTCTGCAGATTGAGATCCTCAGCTCTGTCCCCCACTCACATTGGCACCCGGGGTTCTTCATGTAGACTAAAGACAAGAACAGTATCTTCTAGATACATTAAGAAGCCTGTGAAAAAAGTAACCTTAAAAATTAATGTGAGGTTTCCCAAACAAATGGTCCAGTCAGATTACCCTACAGTCTGCTACAGTCAATGCCTCCTCCTCATGAACACAGAGCATCCAATCAGTCTCGCTCATCTTCCCACACATCTGAAGTATCAGCAGACACTCTAAGAAAAAGCCTTTAACAGGAAAAAAAAAAATAGAACTAAAACAAACAGAGAAAAGCAACGAGAGGAAAGAGAAACCATGCGGAAAGATGAACACTTCAAAAAATCATCATCAATATATGAGCTTTCTTTTCAAAAAGGGAAAACCAAGAAAGAATTCCTGATGATTTTATTCTTCAAGAAAGAAATGATAGCAAAAAAAAAGAAGAAAAAAAATAAATGAAACTAGAAATAGAAACTTCAATAAGTGTTGTAAATTAAGGTCAGAAAACACCTCAGAATATAGTGCATACAGATGAAAAATAGAAAAGAAAAAAAATGAAAGAAAATTAAAGATCTCTTCTGGAATTCTAGAAAGGCAGAAAAGACTAAAGGGAGGTAAGGGTGTAATTATCAAATAAATTATTCAAAAAAATTTCCCAGAATTTAGTATCATGAGTTTCCAGATTTAAAAAGCCCCCATGCCCAGCAGAGTGGATGAAAAAGCACATCTTTGGAAGCTTCAATCATTGGAGACAAAGAAAAGATTCTAAAATATTAAGGAGAGGAAAAAGAAACTCACATACAAAGGACTGAGATTCAGAATGGACTCAGGCCTCTCAACATCAGTGTTGAAACCTAGGAGCCAGTGGGGTAATGTCTTTAAAATACTTGGGAACGATTTACAACTGAGAGTTTTACACTAAGCCTGTTGATTAAGTGTGAGGATAGTCCAAGGACAGTTTCAGACACGTGTAGTCTCAAATAGTTATTGCTCATTATACTTCCTAAGAAAGCTCCTAGAGGACGCTGTCCAAAACTGAAGTGAGAAAAGGAGGGAAGACATGAAGACACAGGAACCAGGAAAGGGGGTTTCAGCCCCCACAAAGGGACAAGTGGATCCCAAGGATGAGGTGAAGGGAGATGTCAAGACTAGAGAGCAATCACTCAATTGGCAAGCAGGAGACAATTTTCCAGAAAATAAAGAATATATCTGACAAATCTGAGTATATTGAAGGGATATTATAACAAGTCAAAGGAAGTTTGGAGATCAATGATAACGAAAAACAAAAACTCTGAGTGAAAACAAGTATTGACTCAAGCAAAATCAAAAACTTTATAAGAAAGCAAGGTAATCATAGTATAACAAGTGTCCCATGGAGATCAGCATTTACATAGTCAAAATAACATTACTGCATTCACTACATAATTCTATTGGTACAATGAGGAAGGTAGGAAGCAAAAGTTGAAAGAGGTATTAGAAAGTAGGTCAGGCATAGGTTTGAGGGAAAGAAAGTTTTCGTCTTCAAGGGTGGAAAGCAAATAGAAAATGCCTGATATTGAATTCAAGAATGAGCCCTAAAAACATTATTTAGAAGTAAGGGTGTTTAATACCAAAAAGAATGGTTTAAACAATTGAAGGTGGTTTCCTGTTTACCAAGGGGGGTGGCCCAGTCTGTTCAGGCTGCTATTATCAAATACTATAGACTAGATGGCTTATAAGCAACAGAAATTTAGGCCTCACTGTCCTGGAGGCTGGAAGTCTGAGATGAGAGTGCCAGTTTGGTCACTAAAGGCCCACTTCAGAGTTGCTGACTTCTTCTACCCTCACATGGGGAAAGGAGTCTGCAGAGCTCTCTGGGGCCTCTTTTAGAAAAGCACAAATCCTTTTCCTGAGGGCTCCACCTTCATGACCTAAATACCTCCCAATGGCCCCATCTCCTAATACCACCACATTGGGAATTAGGACTTCGATGTATGAATTTGGGGAGACATAAACATTCAGATCATGGCAGGGAGTACTGGGGAGGGGCTACCATTTTTCATAATAAATCTTGTAATCTGACTCTTTAAAACTATGTCCATGTGTAACTTTGATAAAAAAAAATAAGATCTAAAATATTAAAACTCAGATAATGTTACTTAATTTCTACATCATTTAGAGACCAAGGGCAGACTATGTCAAGTGGAGAAAGAATAAAAGGAACACTGGTAGTCACAGGGGAAATACCACTAAAAAATTGGTGGCAGGTCTTAGGAACATTAGGTGAATTCCTCAAATCCACAATTGAATGAAAGCTAGTTTTAGATCATCTGTCTTTAAAACCAATATGGCCCCTTTCCAAACATGTTTGATTGCCCATGTGCAACACATTAAAAGCAATAATAAAGCTAATCATAGGGGCCTCCCACAAATATTTTTGCTACATAGAGCAGACCACAACATTTTTCCTACACCTACTAATGTCAGCAACGTGTCCATGGCGGGAAGCTCTAATGAGATGAAGAAGTCTACTGCTACAATAGGGGTTGTATCTTATTAAAATGTGTAATAACCAAGAGCCACAAGGGTGGACAAGAAACCACCTTTCTCTGGGAATGCAGATTGTAACTCCACTGGAAGATGCGAAGTCAGTTGTATAGTGAATTACCACAGTTAACGCTTGTTGAATGCGTACCTGCGTGCCAGGAACTCATTACTTTGTATATATTAAGTTCTCTTTTCCTCATCGCAAATTTACAAAGTAAGTGTGATTTCCCTCCTCACTTAGAGATGAGAAAACAGGGGCACAAGAGAGGGGAGATGACTGCTGAAGATGGCACACCTGGTAAGTAACAGATCTAAAACAGACTAAGAGTCCTTGACCCCTATTACAAGCCAGTTTTGCCCCAACCTTGTAGACATGGGGAGAGACACTCCCACCTCTCCTCCTAACAGCAGACCTCCTGGATGAATGCCTTAAACAAGAACCAGATCCTTAACCCTATTTATTGAGTCCTTAACACATGCCAGGAGTCTGCAAAGCATTTCACGAGCAATGTCTCCTTTAATCTTCCAGAATCCAAAGAAGTCGGTAGTTTCTCGGCCATGTCCAGATGGGGTAAGTGAAGTTCCCAGAGAGTAAGAGACTCCCCTAGGTCCACACAGAGCCAAGAAGCAAACTCAAACTGCCTCACTCCAAAGCCCCCTGTGCCTTTCAGAAACAAACAAACAAAAATGACTGATGGCAAAAAACGATGGGATGTGGTTGAGGATCCAACAGGAAAGAATCTAGAAGTTCATCTGGGAGGGTGACAATGGCCGTCCTCCCAGTGCGTACACGTCAGCAGGGTATCATGTTATTTGCGTCATTGACTACCATTGTCGATGTGGCTATTCTTCAAAGATTATCTTTTGTTTAATTTCAATTGAAATGATTAAATTAATTGTTAAAATCTGATCATTTAAATTCAGGTGATTTCGTTTGCTTGAAGTTAAACTGCCAGGAAGTGACAGAGACAGAAGTGGAAGTCTGTGGGCGCTAGGCTCTATCCTTCCGCGCTGCAGAATACGGATCATCTACGTGCAATTTCAGATTTCTCCTTAGCAATCTCTAGAAATTGTGTATTTTGTAGTTAAGACGACATTGACTCAAGTGTGCTCGGGGCAAATAATTCCCTTTTCCAGCATGTGCTGCAAGTAAAGGCAGGTTTACGGGCAAAATCATCCTCTGTGCTTAGGCACTCAAAGAAGGGAAGGGAAAGAACTGAGGGACAAGATTCCACCTCGAGCCCTAATCAGTTAGTGATGAACTTCTTACCTTCTCAACAAGGCTTCTGGGACAACTGATCCTGTAGGACTGCCATTTTTGTCTTCGCTGAACTCAGAACTTTCTTTCTGTGCCAATTCATGGGTGCTCATTACATGTGGTGCTCTCTGGCCTCCATTAGTCTGTTTCCCTCTCCTCGTGTGAGAACTTTAGTTCCTAAGAGGCACTGGAGGGGGCTTGGACCCTGCTCTCTCCTCTGTGCCCCCCCCCAACCCTGCCTGTGCCTTTAATACAGCACAACGTCCATACAGTCTGGAACCGGAAAAGTATTTGTTGGATTTACTTATTCTTGGGGAAGGAGAACTGAATGACAAAAAAATGTGGTTCCTTAAGAGTCAACTTGGGACTGAGAAAGGGCTCAGAATAGTCTGTATTCATTCAGTAGCGCAGCTAAAGAAAATGCTCTCTTTGGTAATGAGGGCACCTGAGAGGAAGAAGGGAGTGAGTCTATGATCTTGTATTTGCAGGTGGAGATTTATGGACATTCCCATTGCCGTCAGTGTCCGAGAAAACTTCTGTGTCAGATATTTCCTCCACCTCTTCAGGCCACCAGAGTGTTGTGGGGACCCGACGCGCAAATGTCTGCAAGCAATTTGAGCAGTAGCAGGAATCACACCATGTGATGGTTGCATTCAGTCCAGAATGGGCAGGGCACTGCGTGTAGAAACGATATGAGCAGCTGTGATTCATGTCCTTCTCCAAAGACAATTGGCTTGCTCCTTCTTCCTTTGGTTTTAATCAGGATAGAACTAACGGAGCACCTGCCAACCAGTTTAAAGACCTCCTGCAAACACAGAACTGGGGATCTCAGCCAGATGTCATAGCGGGAGACCCTGGCCGAGGCTCTCATTTGCTGCATTTGCAACCCCCGTGCTCCCCTCGGTAACTTCTAAATGTCCCTCAGCCTCTGACAGGGTACACGTGGGCATTTGTTCATAATCCCTTTCTCTGTAGCAGAATAAAGGTGGGTTTAATGATCTTTCAATAATCCTTATTGCTTTAGGATTTTAGGATATTTGCTGATTCGCCACCTCAATTCACCCCCACATACTTCATTATTATATTAGGAATTGAAGGGCAAATCACCCTCCTGCTTTTTATTTTCCCCCAACCACCCTCTCCAGATCAATTTTCTCTATCAAAACAAACAAGCAAACAAGTATACAGTTGGAACCCATGATGCGGAAGGCCCAGGTATGGTCAATGATGAGCCATTTCCTGTTAACACACCTGTTAGCATCAGTTCAGATCCCGGAAGCCGGAAGCATCTACAGGCTGGAAGCCGATTTGAACGATCGGCCCCCAGTCAGCTACGCATGCGCGCTGGAACCCGTTCGCTCGACTCCGGATGCCTCGACTCAGGGTCCCTGAGCTGTGAAAGGGCACACAGCTGTACCCCGTGATTCATTCAAAAATGAAGGCCTAGGCTGGGGCTGCCTTTTTGAGTCTGGACCCTGGCAAGAGGCTGCTGGTAAGCTCAGAAAGGGTTCACTTCCGATGGAAATGCTAGTTCCTCTTCCGGGAGGGACGTTCGAAAGTACCACTTTCTGGTCTCATAGCTTACAACCCGACATCAGATGAATGTCGAGAGTCTAGAGATGTTGATATGTCATGGTTCCCTCAACACCCAGGCAGGTTCATACCGACATGTCCACCAGCAGGTGCTCTGGATGGAGGCTCGTGCACCCATGGGAGTGTGCCTCAGAGGTGACCAGGCCGTCAGCCAAACGAAGCTCCACATTGGTTTCCAACATCATCACGATCCCTCCTTCCTACACATTTAGAACAGGGTTCGGTGATCAAGGGATGGGGCCAAATTCTCCGTGAGCCGATACCTGTGTTCTCTTAGACTACCGTCATATATCTCCTGATATGAACACAGAGTAGAGGAGAGTCTCCTATTAAAATGGCCTTTTGCGACATTCCTTCCAAAAACAAAGTCTCAAGAGGATGTTTCCCATGCATTCCTTTTCTTTTTAAGATTTTATTTATTTATTTGACAGAGAGAAACACAGCGAGAGAGGGGACACAAGCAGGGCGAGTGAGAGAGGGAGAAGCAGGCTTCCCGCCGAGCAGGGAGCCGGATCCCAGGACTCCAGTATCATGACCTGAGCAGAAGGCAGATGCTAACAACTGAGCCACCCAGGCGCCCCCACCTATGCATTTCTATTCTTTTATTTTTTTATGACATTTTCTTTGCAAAGAGATTTGAAAATGGCGAAATCACAATGGTAGGACATTGTCACAACAAATGTTGGAATCCGCCTCTCCGACAACTTTCCCAAAACGTGTCTGTTGTCTTGTTCTGAAAGGACTTCATAGAGAGACCAAGACCTTGTCCACAGACTGTGGGCAAAGCTGGTCTCTCCTTCACCAGCAGGAAGAGTGATGTCACCGATCCCTTCCAGCTTGAACCTTTTGGAGCTCACAGGAACCCGTGTGTTTCCTGTATGTGAGATCACCACTCGAAGGGTCCTGCAGGCCTGAGGTTCCACAAAGTTTAGAGATCACTGCTTCTCCGTCTCAAACCACCACTGGGAACCAAGTGGAAACAGGTGCATAAAAAATAATCAACTTGGCTCTGATCTGAAACAAGGGAAAGTTCAGCAGAGTGGGGGCGGGGGCAGGGGGACATTTTTTCAGGACTTGTTTGCCCATCCCTGGTTGCAACGCCCGTTTGCTCCTGCCTTAAAGCGTTGCAACACTCCAGCCCTGAAACTGACCTAGTTTATATCTGTTTCTTTAAGAAAGCACCTGCTGTGCCACAGGTAGCCCTGGCTTAGGCCAGGAACAGTGAGTGGGGCATCCGTGTCAAAAAGCATGGATGGGCTCTTCCTATCATTTGGAAACAGGCTCCAGGCAAGACAAAGGAAAGGCCATGTTACTCTACAAAGACCTCAGGAACCCCAAGGAGAGGCTGGGCTCCCCCCCCCCCCAGGCCCTGCTGACTCCTGATTCAAGAAGCAACTTGCCTGCGTTTCGGCTCTTCCACTTGCCCCTTGTCCCCTGCCCCATAAGCCCTGGGACCCTGGAAACGCCTGTCAGCCCAGCCCAGGCCATGCTATGACCCAGTCCCATCACATGGAGCCTCTACCCCTCCACTCCTTGGGCCCTGAGCACAGACTTGGGAGGGAGACAGCCAGATGCCCCCATAGAAGTACAGCTTAGTTTTAAGTCTCAAGAAATAGAATAAGCTCCAGCTTTGGGACTGTTGGGCTCCCCTAATGCAGACCACACCCCCCAAGGAGCTGTTAGGAGTAGGACTGGTCTTGGCGCTTGCCCACCCTTCACTGTTCCCAGCCCTTCCTCTTCCCTTCCAGGGGCTTTTCTCCAGCACACTGGGACCCAAAGGACCCTGGATTAAAGGGTAGTGGTGGCCTCACCCCTCTGTCGACGTGCTCTCCCAGCATCCTGGCCTCCAGGACACACCCGGCCTCCCACACCTCCCTGCTAGAGCTGACCTGCTTTCCTACCCACCCTGGCTTCCAAGTGAGAACTTGGCTTTGGTTACCACCTGGTGCTCTCCCACTCACAGACTCCCCTTCTCCTGCCTCTTCCCCACCCAGCCTCTCTCTTTCCTCAGTTCCATCAGTTGCACCCACCTGGTTTCCCCCTGAATCCAAGACTTCAGAGGCAGCTTTGCTACAGCAACTGGCAAAACCCCAGTACCATCAGCTCTGACTCAAGGGGGATCTGCCTTAATGGATTTCTCATACTCCCACCAGAGGGACTGGGTCCCACGGCCTGCCCTCTTCTCTGCCATTTCAACCAGATGTCAGCCCAGAAGATGCCCTTTTTCCTACGAAGTCTGTGGCATTTTCCCTTTGGGGGGTGATATGGCTCTCTAGACACTAGTGAGTCACCAAATAATAATTTCATTATTCACCATATAAAAGGTATCAAGAAAATTAGAGCTTAGCACTGTATCCGACCTCAGATCTCACCTGGCCAGGATCAATGAGGCATTCTCGTGGCCTTCAACCATTCCCCTCCTTAGCTTGAGAATCTCCTTTCAACGTCTGCCTCCCTGGGAGGGCTGCACGGACCCTTTAACGTGGCCACCTCCAGGAGAACAAAGAGCAGAGTTCATATTTCTCTACCTCTCCATCACCGAGACCTAACACCGTGTATGGTGGGCCTCGTTGCAGCCGCCTGCTGAGTTTGGAACAGAAGCATTAGGGCACTGCAGACCCTGGCGCCAGTCCCTTGGTGGGGTTTCTCGGGGCGGGGTCTCGCGTCCACCTGTGCTTGGCGTCTCCCACCGCCCTTGCACAGAAATTCAGCTTCCTCGGTTCCACTCCCCACCTACTGACTCGGTGTCAGAGTGGACCTAGGAATCTGCATTTCTTCCACGAGCTTCTTTGGGGAGTCTTCTACACCCTGGAGTCCCTGAGCCACCAATATGACTCATTTTAACTGCCTAGAGATGTGTCTAGGTAAGAAGGAAGGCGACTTTTGATTAAAGGAGGAATATGAGTGTTCGTAAGTCCTCAGCAACAGTAGACATCTGCGTACATCAGAAACCCCACTAACTCTTACCGTGAGCTCACCCTGCCTAATTCTGCCTGGACCCTGAGCCTCTCTGATCACCTGCCCAGCCCGTATAAACTGGTCACCCAAAGGCAAGTGGAAAGGCAACTCCCATCAGATCTCCTGTGTGTTATCTACCTGAGGCCCCAGCAAGAGCCCAGGGGAGTGCCCGGTCGATGCTCAGCTGCAGGGACAGTGCCCCATACTGGACCATATGGCTCCCATCTTCCATAGCACGTAGAGGAGAAGAAAAAGGAGGCTGTAGGACCTGAACAAGCTCACCCAACCTATTGATGGTCATGTTTTCCGTGGGACACTCCATTTGGTCCACTTTTATTCATCCAAAGAGTGGTGGACTAGTCAGTTCAGGAAAATCATCAATGTGGGAAGGCCCACAGAGCCAGCCTAGAATAAGGTGCTTTGGGACAAGATGTAGACATCTCTGCTACTTGCACCCGAAAGTGGGCCTCATAGATCCGCCTGCACAAGCAGGGAACTTGCCCCCAAAACATTTTGTGGTGGGAAAGTGCTACAAGGGACACCCAGATACCCAGGAGGGACGGCGGCTTTCCCGTGTGGCTCTGTCTCAGTGGGGGAGGTACATGAAAAGACATGAAAAGAGAGGGATTGAAGCTTCGGGACTTCATTCATTCATTTCATCATTGTAGTAGAGTACATACATTTCTCTCTTTTATGCCCAGATCTTCCTCGGCACAGACTTCGTCCCTGTTGAAGTAGGATACGAGCCCAAAGACCCCCTGTTAGAGATTCCCTAGGACTTCTGGAAAATCATTAAAAAGACAGAATTGTAGAAAAACAGAATTATAGAGGCTTAGGAGGGGCAGGGGAAGTAGGGATGAAAGAAGGTGTGTGTGTGTGTATGTGTGTGTGTGTGTGTGTGTGTTCTGTTAGAGGATAGGTGCTATTTCAGACTCTTTCACACAGAAATCTAACAAAGGAGTCCAGAGCTCAGAGCCACGGCATGCCCATCTGTCGGCAGGCGATTCAATTAACTTATTGTTACCGCTGGGACGCCAGCTCAGTGGATGTGGAGAAAGAGGAAGTCCCAGGTGCTAAAGTGACAGCCACTAAGCTGCTGGCAAACCTGAGAAGGCAAGTTGTTCCTTCCGAAGCACATTGACTCTCTCCTCTTCCTCTTTTTCTCTTCCTTCCCCCTACCTCTCCCTTCCTTGTCTTCTCTCCTCCCGAGCCTTCTTACCCTTTCTTCTCTCTCCTTCCCGCACCGGGGGATGTCTGCTGGGACAGAGAAAAGGCCCTGCTCTCAATTTGAATCAAGCCCTTATTCTTAGAGGGAGAGGCTCTGATGGAGGAGAAATGGGCTCAGTTCTCAGAACTGGGTGAAGCTTCTATTGACCTAAAGAGCCAAGGTAGCGGAGAGGGGGGAAGACCGTTTTCGCCACCTCAGATGAACCTCAAACTCTTCCCCACCCTTCCCTCGTAACGGGAGCTCTTATTTTCACTCCCCACCCTCTCGCTGACTCGTCTCCCACCCTGAAAGTCATTTCTTGGTTTCGCTCTCAAGGGGCAAAGAAGCTGAAAAGATGGGGCAGTCAGCTAGAAAAGAGCCACAGTTCAAACTACAAAGATGCACGCATCCCAGGGGCTCTCATGTGCACCAGGCTTGAGGGGATGTCACGGCCACGGGGACAAAGCCAAGGGCCTCCTGCCTCACAGCCCTGCCCCATGTTCAAGGCTGTGTCTGAGAAGACTGCATTTATCATCATCTTTTCAGGATTGAAGTCCAACTGCTCAGAGTGGGAAATTAATGTCCCTCCAAGGAGCAACGTTAATGTGATACATAAGGATATCTTCTAAGCATTAGAGCTAATTATAGGGAGTGAATCACAAATTTAAGCATCTTAAATATAGGCATAAAAAGAAATAATTAACCCTCAAACAGGAAGCTGCTGAGCTATCAGATTGCATCGTTTGAGAACCAAGAAAAGCAAGTCAGCACACTGGAAGCCTGAGAAAAGCAGGGGTTAATCCTCTGATAGGGTTTCAGTAGTCTGCTCATTTCTACAGATGTGCTACAGAAGGTCCTCAGGTAGCAGAAGCATCTACACATGGGAACACAAAGGCACCACCACAGAATCAGCCCCTCCTTTTAGAAAGTGACGTTTCTCGGAAGGTAGATCCAGCCTGAACCCTTCCCATGGGAGTAGTGATGACACGCTCACTGCTTGTTATCATCAGGAAGTTTCAACCCTACGATCTCACCAGCTCCAGTCTTAGAAGGAAATTGCGTTCACACTTTAGTTGCCCTTGGCTCAGTTAAGAAAGCCTCATTGGTCCTTCTCCACATAATCACAGCATTGCTTAGTCTTGGATCAGAAGCTCCTGGAAATAAGAGGTCATGGTCTCATCCAAGTAAGTCCCACTGTTTCCTGGTCCGCCCAGACCTATTCATTGAGACCAACGTGACCTTCACAGATGACAGTGAAAATGGGTCTCGTGGCCCCCAACGAAGCCCACCAGGTCAGGACCCAGAAGCTGTGGCCTTCAGCTGGTGATGGGAGCTGCACCCCTAGTTCAACCCAGGGCCCCTGATGCCCTTTCCCAAGAGGGGAATCGAACCCTCGGCCCCCACGGCATCTTGGTGCCAGGGTTGCCAAGGAACACCCAGACCAGGTGGCTCTTCATCTCCTGGTAAGGAATAGTTCCTGTCCCAAAGACCGGCGGTATGTGGCCTAGCAGGGGGTCAAAAGTCTATGGCTCCAGACTGCCTTCCCCGCAACCGTGACCTTGGAAGAAACACTTCATCTGGCCCCCTCTCGGGTTTCTGGTCTAGAAAATCAGATAACAGTGGTGACCCTGCCTCTCCACACAGGGCTATGATCAGGTCCACGTGGGACCATTCCCTGAGAAGAGCTTTGAAAACTCGTAAGCCCCTGTGGGACATGAGCGTGCGGCAAATAACCCTAGAATGTTCTCTACAACCAAGACAACTTTTTAGCCCTTTGAAGGTCAATTGTTAACACCCGAGAGTGAACACTGTGTGTCCAGCCCAAATGAAAATAAATTTCAGGGCACTTTTTTCCACCTGGGGATCCTCTGACATCAAAATTTGGCAGTAAGAATTCTCTCTTTAGCTGCAATAACAGCATCTCCAATCTTCACTCACCTGATAGATTTCTCTTTCACTAAGATCACCCAGGTCACTGCTCTTCTTTCTCTCCGGGCCTATCTTGACAATTTTCTTCCCAGTACCAGGTGCCATGATGGCTGATGCTGTCATTGATTCAGCTTCATTTATCCACGTGTCCATTTGCTTTCTAAAAGTGCTTACATTTAGGGCGCCTGGGTGGCTCACTTGGTTAAGCGTCTGCCTTCTCTTCAGATCATGATCTCAGGCTCCGGGGATCCGGCCCTATGTGGCACCCCCCCCACCCACACACACACATATACACGTCCTACACACACACATATCCTAAAGATAGGAAATACACATGCATCAAAATATTGAAGTTAGGCAGTAAGAACAAGTATTTATTTTTGTGCATATCTATATTTTCGTGGGGTTTTTTTTAAGATTTTATTTATTTGACAGAGAGAAACACAGCCAGAGAGGGAACATAAGCAGGGGGCACCTTTATCGTGGCTCTCATGATCCAGGGAGAAATGGAGCGATCAATTATTTTTTTTCCCATAGTAAGAAAGTGTACATCAACCCAATGTGTGTGTGTGTGTGTGTGTGTGTGTGTGTGTGACTGAGGGACAAAGTTTAAGGAAGAATACATACCTCTATTCAATGTGATGGTTTCCAGTATTTTATATTCTATGCCATCCACAGTTAGAAACAACCTGACCTATTACAAATTCCTTGTTTTACAAAATCAGAAGCCTGACCATCAAGTTCAAGACTACCTTCGGGGACAGAACACCAAGTCACCCTAAAGAACATCCTTTGGTGGATGGTTTCTCCACCTGTCACCTGAGCCTCTCAGGAATTACACTTTGGTTCACTGATCCAGATCTAGATATTTTCAATGCCCAAATCAGCCACTACCAAAAAGAATTTTCCAATTGTTGAACTTCGGTGAGAAAGTTTGTATCAAATTCTTGATTTTAGACATGACAATGGTGGAAGCAGATTTCTCTCTTGGAAATGAGGGTAAACTCCCTTGAGTTTGGAAACCAGTATAAATTTTCATGGGGCAACAGCTGTAAAAATGGACCCCAACTCAGTTATAATCTAGTATATTACATGGAAGCATCTAATGGCTCCCTACCTTATCATCTTCTTGTCTTTTAATTAATAAGAGAATTGGATGCAATAATAATAATAATCTTCTCCTTGAAGACGGTCAGATCAAAGATATCACCCGAGTTATGACGAGCTAAGGAAAATCCACTATTTACAAGACTGATACACTTTCCAGTAGATAGTTTCCCCTCTGGGACAGCATCACACACACGAGGGCGCCCAAAATGCAAAGCAGGAGTGAAGGTAAACAGTAGTAATTGAACAGAACGCCAAAAGACTGCCCTTTGAGGATTCTGTATCCACACCTTGCCTCCCGCCTATCAAGATGGTCATTCACACACGGATGTGGCCAATGAACGTTAACAAATTCTTGTGGTGTCTTCCCCGTGGCCAGGTAGAAGGATTTCTAAGCAGTGTGACTGGAAGGCATGGTCAGAATGCTTTCTAGAATGAGTCTGCCACTGAGAGTGTGGTTGTGGCCTAATGTCCCTGGGCTGAGGTTTCTGGAGTTTCCATCCGTGGTCTGGGCTGCAATGGTCTGATTAAGCTTCACATCTGCTAAGGGTTTGAGGTGGAGGAAAAAGGGAACTGGAATGACTCTCACCTCATCAATTCTAACCACATCCTCCCTCTCCAATTACCCCCAAGAGGACAGAACAGAAAGAGAGCAGGAGTAGAATAAAAGAAATAAAACAGAAGGGGGGGAAAGGAAGAGATGAGGGCAGGAAGAGGAAAAAAAGGTTAGAAGGAACCCCTAGACCTCTCCTCTCAGAAACAGATGCTCAGAGCCTAAGTTCCAAAGAACCAGAGATTTGTTTCATTTTTGCTTCCTTTCTTTCCTCTCTTTCTCAACCTACCTACCAACTATGAAATGCTAATATTTTTAAAGATTTATGTATTGGGGCACCTGGGTGGCTCAGTTGGTTAAGCAACTGCCTTCGGCTCAGGTCATGATCCCAGAGACCCGGGATTGAGCCCCGCATCAGGCTCCCTGCTCAGCGGGAAGCCTGCTTCTCCCTCTCTCACTCCCTCTGCTTGTGTTCCCTCTCTAGCTGTGTTTCTCTCTGTCAAATAAATAAATAAAATCTTTGAAAAAGAAAAAGATTTATTTGTTTATTTGAGAACGAGAGAGCCCTAATGTGGGGTTCAATCCCAGGGCCCGGAGACCATGACCTGGGCCAAAACCAAGAGTTGGATGTTCAACCAACTGAGCCACCCAAGTGCCCCCCAACTATAAAATTTTAAATGACAGTCATCTGTGAATATTCCTCATTAAGTAAGTGTCTGGCTTTCAAAATGGGGTCTTAATCAGCAGTACTGATATGTGAAACTACGTTTTGTGTGCACAGGATCCTGATGCACTTGTTATAATGGTGGCATATTTGAAAATCAAAGCTTTCTAATAATATAAAGGATTCCCAGGAAATTAAAGCAGAGCTACCATATGGTCCAGCAATTCCACTTTAAGGAAAATATCTAACGGAAATGAAAACAAACTCGGAAAGATATCGGCACCCCCATGTTCATAATAGCCAAGACCTAAGTATCCATCGATGGAAGAACAGATAAAGAAGTGAGATATAGATAGATAGATACATAGATAGATAGATAGATAGATATGTAAAAATAGAGATATATCTATGTAGATATACATATAACAGAATATTATTCAGCCATTTAAGAAAACTTGGAAATCCTACCTTTTGCGACACGATGGACCTTAAAGGTACTATGTGAAATGAAACAAGTCAGAGAGAGAAAGACACATACCATATGATTTCGCGTAGATGTGGAATCTTGAACAAACAAAAACAAACTCGCAGAAAAGGAGATCAGACCTGTGGTTCCCAGAGGCGGGGAGTTGGGAGGATGGGGGAATTTGGAGGAAGGTGGTCAAATGTGCCAACTCCCGGTTATAAGATAACTAAGTCCTGGGGATGACATGTACAGTGTGGCGGCGACCCCTAGCACTGCTGTGTGATGTACGGGGACGGTGTGATGAGAATAGGTCCTAAGAGCTCTCAGCACAAGAAGAACATTTTTTTTCTTTCTTCTTTTCTTCTTTCTTCTATTGTGAGAAGGAGGTGAGCTGAGCCTAGTGTGGTGATAGTTTCACAACATATGTAGGTCAGACCATCATGCCATACTCCTTAAACTTGTATAAGTTTACAGTGATGCATGTCAATTATTTCTTAATAAAACTGGAGGTGCGGCTTTAAATAATGACTTTTCTTTAGTTGCCTGAATCATAATATCACTCTGTTGCATATATTATCTTTCAAATAAAGTTTATGTCTAAGTGCATTACACATCTCCGCGGTCCTGGAACCAGGACCAACTCCTGATTTTGGCTCAGGTCATGATCTCAGGGTCATGAGATGGAGCCCCGCAGTGGGCTCCACACTCAGCATGGAGTCTGCTTGTCTGTCTCCCTCTGCTCCTCTCCCCACTCACTGCTCTTCCTCTCTCTCCCTAGAATTAATAAATAAAATCTTTAAAAAAAAAAAAAAAGAAAGAAAGAAAGAAAGGAAGGAAGGAAGGAAGGAAGGAGGGAAGGAAGGAAGGAAGGAAGGAAGAAAATAAATTACCCCTGGAGGGGAAGAAGCAAAAGCAAGTCCAGGAGAAAAGATGTGGTTAAACAGAACACTACTCCCTCCCCCTCTAGTGCTTAAGCCTTCCAAAGTATGTCACCATCGCCCTAAGCAACAGGGTACACGTTATACCCACAGTGGGGCACAGATTCTCAGAATTATCACCGCTATCCCATCCACGACTTCCCTTTTTTATTTCAGGAAATACCTGACAGGGAAATTTGCGTAACTTGCCTAAGGCCACCTGGGGGGCTGAGCGTCCTCCTGGCTCCACTCAAGCGTCCTCCTGGCTCCCTTCAAATCCTGCCATCAGACCACCGGCCACTGTCCGCCATTCTGATGCCACTTGAAGTCAGGTAGAGCCACCTAAATGGTGAAAATAAAAACAACCAGCTCAGAAAAGAAAACCTCAACGAATCAGCATGCTTCATCTCCCTCCATCCCAACAACTAGTTCAAGTGCCCTGAGTGAGTCCAATGGACTGATTTTTTTTCAACTCATGAAACTCAGCAAGCAGTCTAACTTTTTTGGCACTGCAGAAACAAATTCACACTGCGTCATTGGAATGGGAGTCATAGGGCAATAGTCAAAGTGGCAGGTGACCAGAACATCAGAGTCTCAAGAGATCACTGTAGCTGGATCCTAGCTCAGCTGCCAATACGTTGCATGACTGAAAAACAGAAATGGAGTCTATAACTGGTTTTAGTGAGTATCCTAGAAAATAAGATCTATAAGCAATTGCAAAGAGAGCATTGATACTTGTTAGCTTCACTCGCTCACACATTTACTCACTTACTCTTGCCGCATGCCTATCAAGCGCTAGAAACTGGACAGGGTGCTGAGTAGTGTTCAAAAATAGGGGCGCCTGGATGGTTCGGTCAGTTAAGCATCTGCCTTTGGCTCAGGTCATGATCTCAGGGTCCTGGGATTGAGCCCCACATTGGGATCCCTGCTCAGCCGGGAGTCTGCTTCTCCCCTGGGCTGGTACCCACTGCCCCACCCCACCCCCACTTGTGCTCTCTCTTTCTCTCTCTCTCTCTAACAAATAGATAAATAAAATCTTTTTTAAAAATAAAAAATAAACAGAAATAAATAAATACAGTCCTTGCCATCATGGACTTTACAACATAAAATGAGAGATCCATGTAAATTAGGCAGGATACAGCAAGGGCTAGATAGAGGTTTTTAAAGCATCTGTATGCATTGTGGGATTAGGGAAGAGAACCGGAGCCCAACAGTAAGTGCTGGCGAGCCACAGGGGGAGATACAGCCTGGTCAGGAAACCCAGGAAGGATATTTGGAGCATGAGAATGAAAGCATGGAGATCTGTAAAAGAGGATCTCATCCAGTGTGGGTAACCAAAGGAACTGGACCCATGCAAAGAACGAGCCAAGCTAGGGACCCAACTGCAAATTCCAACTTCACTTATAGGACAAAAGGTGGGGCAAATGAGGGTAATAAGAATAACATCAGAATCTTGGGCAGAAAAAACTGGGGTTGGGGGAAGGAGGGAAGGGAGGGCAACTTCTTTTATTTAATTTATTTTTGTTTACTTTTGTTTCTTGCTGTGTTAAGCCTTACATAAGGTATCTGTTTTCATCTTGGTGACAATCCTACCAACAAGATCTCTTTATCTCTTTTTCACAGAGAGCTGCAGTGATGTCCATAGAGCTTTACCAATTGAGGAAGGACTCCCTGCACACACACACACACACACACACACACACACACACACACACTCTTCCTCATCTTAATCTTCACATTCCTTCTCCGGAAGTAGGACAGGAATCTCTATTTTATGGAAGAGGAACCTGAGGTTTGGGAAGCTAAGCAACTTTCCAAGTTCAGGGGCAGAGCCAGGTGAGTCATCCTTTCTGTTCGTAGCCTGATGCCCAAGACCATACAGACCCAGACGCTCACTTCCTCCCCAGCTTAAGTTCGCCTATTACCCACGTGACTAGCTATCAATCTGGTTATCTGAAACCCAGCAGACGGAAACCCAAATTGATAACAGTAGCTTGCAAACAGCTCTGGCCAGCTTTGAGAATTTCAGCTTCCCCATTCTAGGGGCCACAAACAATGAGTAGCCCCCCACAGACTTTGTGGAGATGCACTATTTTGCCCTGCGAACTTGAGAAAATGTGTTGATGGGTCCACACCACCCGAGTGACTCGACACAGCTCGAAGAGCCTACCAAATTCTGTAGGGAGTACATTGTAGATCAGCCTGGGGAAAATCCAAATTATGATTGCCCAAGTCCCAACAAAACTTAAAAAAAAAAAAGCAAGTCTCGCTTGGCAACTGTAGGAAGACCGCACCTTATGCTACACATACCTGGGCTTCATCATTCTTGCACAAGGGAGTGCAATAAAACATTTCAAGATAAAGCTCCTTGGACTCCAAGCACTGTTTTAAAAGTCCCCTGCCGGAGAAGGCTCTGAATTTCTCCCAAAGCATTAATTTAGCAACCTAACCATCAAGATAGTGGTTTGATAAACTAGAGCCTACCATCAACAGAAATTTCAGATTTCCATGAAATATGTCAGCCACATGGGTTTGCCCCTTTTGAAATCCACCTCCACTCACCCGCTCACCAAGGAAAGTACTACCACTAGCCCAAGGAGCATAAAGATGTGAGGAACCACAGGACACCGTTCCGGCCATCCTCGTCTCTCAATTGAATCACTTCCTGGTTAGGGAAATCTCTTTTCTCAGAGAGCTCCCAAACCCAGAAGTAGCCTAAGCCATTTACTCTTCTCTGACATGCAAGTCACTCAAATCCCAGCAGTATCCAAGTCCAAGGGCGTCCTGTAAACAACTCTCCTGAAAAATAAACACCACCTGTGGCAATGGGCCAAATACAACCAAAAATTCAGTATGAATCTATGTGGGGGGGGGGGGAGCAAAACAAGCTCTGACATTCTTATGTCTCTATATAGCTTTACTAAAAAGACTAGAAAGTCCACCTAGAAAGTCAGAAGAGCCTCACAACTGAACCAAAGATACCCATGGCTCCACTCCTAGCCCACTGTGTACTTGTAAAATGAAGCCAATCATTTAGCTTCCTTGAGGTCCCATTTCCTCATGTGTAAGTAGGAATAGTAGTAATAGCTGTGTCCTATTTACACTACAATAAGGAATGGAAGATCAGCAAGATAGTCTCTGTAAAAGTGCTTTGATCTTCTCCAAGATAGGGTACTCTGTACATTTCAAGTGCTGTTATTACTGCATTTGGGCACACATGAAACCTGAATGGCCGCTGACCAATGAAGAACTGGTAATCACAAGGCAAAAACCGAGAGCAGGGTGCAGCCCGAGGAGAGCAGAAACCCAAGATAAACCAGCAAAGTGAAGAGAGAGGACTCCCATCTGATCACCAGGAGAGCTCAGGCAGGGAAGACACGTGCCGATCTAAAGAGAAAAAATTGATGGCATGACCACCTGGCCCAATTCTTGGAAATCAGTTACCAAATCAAGAATCAAAGTAATGTGAACTGGATGTTTATTCAAGCAGCTGCTAAAACACCCAACTCCTCGAGGAAGAATTTACAGAAAAACTTGTGAATTGCCCCCATTTCCACCCTGCCCATTCTGGGGGTTCTTCCAGAACTCACCATGATACAATTTGCATTTCCTGAATGTGAAAGCTTTGTTTTAAAACATTTCAATTTATTTAATGTGTTTTTTAGATATATTTCTGCCTTTCCTTTGTATTGCTCTCTTACACTATTGTATTTTCTAATATTTTCAGGCAAAGATCTTCTCCAGACAAAACCTTTTTGACCAGCATAGCTCATTCATGAATCTACTCCACAAACATGTACTGAGTATTACTATACACCTGAAAGAAGCTAGCAGAATGAGTTCAATGAACAAATAAATGCTTAATGATTTGATTCTAGTAATGATCTATAGTTCTATAACGTTCTATATCCCTTTTAAATAATAAAATATTTCCCCATTTGCTAAAAGAAAAAAAACAATAATATATCTACACAGTCACATCAGAACCTTCCAAAACACAGCCCAAATGGTGTAGTGTTGATATTCTAAATGACATTTTAAAATCCCCATAATTAATGGGGCAAATACAACCAAAATTCCACCTCAATACTTGTATTATTTTCATCTCTGGGCCTTCTCTGATTTTAGAATAACTTGAATGACAAATTCTCTCCTTTTTTGGCAAAATGTGGATGATCATATTTATTTTGTTCTCAAGAGTCTTCTCGTGGAGCCTGGAGCCTGAAAAGTCTCAATGCCTGAACAGCTACCAGTTACTCAATAAATATCTGTGGGTTGATTATTTGATGACTCATGACTCCCGCCATAGAACTAGATCACTTCCCAGGCTGGCGTGTAAGAGCTCAGGGTCAAGGTTTCCGTCAGTATGCCTTGGATTGTGTTCCCTGGTTCATTAACTTCCTCTTGCCCACACAGAAGTACAGCTGCTGCTTTTCTGCCTGTTTACATTCCCTTGGGCTCTCCCTGTTCTGTCTTCCCATAGTATTTTGCTCTCCAAAAGAACCAACCCTCATTAACAAAACCTGGAGACTTTATTGTATGTTTGCACTGACAGGTGGGCTCTAACAAGTTTATAGAAGACTAGTATAGCTCCAGTGTCTGAGGTCTGTGTCCTGTGGTCACGGGAGTAGAAACCATTAAACTACTCAAAGAAGAAAATTGACATCAGAAATGTTTTGTGTTCTCTCCTCTTGTCTGTATCTCTTCCCAGGTGTCCTTCCACAGAACTAGAGATAGCTTAAATATCATCTATATGGTGATGATCTCCAAATTCAGATCTCTAACCCTGAGTTCTCCCTGAACTCCAGACCCATATGTCCAACAGAAACTTAACATTTCCACTTGGATGTCTCAAAGATATGTGGCTATCTCATAAATGAAACTACCATTCACCCATTTGCTCAAGTGAGAAATCTAGGCATTTGCCTGGATCCCTCTCATTCATAACCAGTTCATAAGCAGTGCCTGTCCCATATCCAATCCATACACCACTTCCAATTCATAGGCAAGTATCAACTTGACTTCTCAAAAATCCCAATTCACTACCCTCTTTTCCCCACCATATAAGCCACCATTTTTCTTGCCTTGGATTACTGCAAGGACCCTGTAACTGAACGTGCTTCTTCATTTTGCCTCCACTATCATCCCTTGTCTTCACAACACCCAAAGTAAGCTTAGAAATATCAGGTTTTGTTAGTCTCCTGTGTAAATCTCCAGTCATTTCCTACGCACTTCAAATTAAAATCCAAACATCCCTAGCCTACAAAACCTTTCATGATCAGCCAACTCTCCCCTCTCCACCCTCATCTCCTACCCTCTCACTGTGCCCCGCTGGCCTGAGGCAAAATGAGTTTGATGAACAAATAAATTTTAAGCACGTACACCCCAGCCTTCTTGCCTACAGGACCTTTGCACTTGTGGACCCTCTGCCTGAAATATTCTTCCCCTAGATGCTCTTCCATTTGACCCCTTCTCAACTCTCAGATCTTAGTTCAAATAACACCTCCTCAGAGAATCCTCTGTTCTTTCTAAACCAAACACAACCCTTTTCCCCAAATATCTCTCCCATCTCTCTCTCGTTGTGTCATCCTGAAATCCCCTTATCTGCTTATGCATTTCTTGCCCCTATTGTGCAGTACAATGCCAGTTCCATCAGAACAAGAATTTTGTCTTGTTCACCATAATATCCCCACAGCCTAGAAGAGATGCCTGGCAGATAAATATTGGCTGTTGCATTTTTGTGGATAATTCCCTAGAGTATAAATTTTACTTGAAAATGAATATTTTAATATTCCATTCTCATATTAAAATAAACACGGGTATATTAAGGAGTAGGCTGTACAAAAGGTTAAAACACAAGACTGAAAGGAAAGTCCCCACTTGCTGAGGCTGCTTTGAGCTAAGCTCCCCGACTCCCTGAAACTCAAGTGCATGATCCTCTGCTAATAAAGGTTCTGTAGATGAATTCTGACAAGCATATAGCTCAGCACCATTGTCCACATCAACTCTCTGGCTCTTAGTTTCCAGTTGCTGACCCATCTTCCCAATACAAAGCCAACAACCACCCACCACACACGCCCAAGTCTCCAGCAGCCTAATTATTTTAAGCACACATATGATTTTTTTATAAAGATTCTATTTATTTATTTTACAGAAAGAGGAGAGAGAGAAGTCCAATGCAAGGCTCAATTCCATGACCCCGAGATCATGACCCGAGCCAAAACCAAGAGTCAGATGCCCAGCCAACTGAGCCACCTACATGCCCCTAGATATGGAATTTTTAACCTAAATAATTACGTGCATTGCTTCTCCCTTGACAGATAATTATCTCAACCCTTCCACTCAGTCTAGATTACCAAGAAATGGATTCTACTCTGAGAAGGATGCCCAGCTTACTTGCTGGTAAAAATTCTTGCCCTTATTATAGATTTATCCAGCTTGTGAGGTATGGGAGGGACTAGTGGACATATAATATAAGTCCTGGAAAAATATTTGCCCCTAGCAAAAATCACTGAGGGTAGGACTTGAAAACAGTCATTTTACTCTCCTAAAAATGATTTTATTTGATTTGTTAAACAACTGTGTATGTGGTGTTTATCATGAGCCCTTTGAGTCCCAAGCATCCTGCAAAGACGTTAGCTCATTTAGTCCTTATGGCATGCCTATTTTTTTTAATTCCTGTTTTTTTGGTTTTTTTTTTTTATTGTTACTAAAAATTTTTTTTTCCCCAGTGTTTCAAGATTCATTCCCCATTCCCCACACCCAGTGCTCCACGCTTTAGGTGTCCCCAGTATCCACCAACAGGCTCTCCCATCCCTCCATCCCCCTCCCTCCAAGTCCCTCAGTTTGTTTCTGTGTCCAAAGTCTCTGTTGTTTCGTTTCCCTCCCTAGATTACCCTAGTTCCCATTTGCTTTCCTTCTCCCACTGTCCTCCAGTTTGCCCCTCATGCACCGCAAGTAAGTGAAACCATGCGATACTTGACTTTCTCTTCTTGGCTTATTTCACTCAGCATAATCTCTT
>PITA01003066.1:0-51790 GCA_004023965.1 Spilogale gracilis | reverse complement strand
CCCATTGTATATATGTACCACATCTTCTTTATCCATTCATCTGTTGATAGGCACCTTGGCTCTTTCCACAGTTTGGCAATTGTGGCCATTGGGGTGCATATGGCCCTTCTTTTCACTACATCCGTATCTTTGGGGTAAATGCCCAGTAGTGCTAATTCCTGTTTTTTAATGGGGAAACTGAGGCATGGGGGAGTTACATAACTTGCCCAAATTCATCCAACCTGGAGGTGACAAAGATGGAATTCAAACCCAAATAGAATCCTCCCAGAGCATTACCAGCTGGTATATAATATTAGCCGTGTATATAACTTAAAATATTCTATGAGCCACATTTTTTTGAAAAAGAAAAAAAGAAACAGGTGAGATTACTTTTAGTAATATATTTTCATAAAAAATAATATATTTTATTTGACTCAGTTATACCAAGTATTGACATTTGAACACATAATCAGTGTAGAAGTTATTAATGAGCTATTTTGCATTCTCTTTGCTGTTACAAGTCCAAAATCAGGATGCACTTCACACTTATATCACAGCTCAGTTCAGACCAGCCACATTTCAAGGGCTCAGTGACCACGTGCAGACCCCCTCTACTACGTAGGACAGCACCGCTGAGCATCTCCACTGCCTTCCCTATGACAGCTCTTGGGAGAATGTAAAGCTTTTATCCAGGCAGGGTTACAATGTTAACTTTATGCCAGAGACTTGGTAGAAAACTTCAAGCCTCATCTCAAATGACCCAGGGAGTGCTAAGGTCCCCCATCCCTTCTGCTCCTTTATCAGCCCCATTGGGTTAGGTCAATGTGCACGCTGAACAGCTTTGAGATGCAGACCCCCAGCAGTAGGAAAAGAGAAAAGACCTTTCTACCCAAACTGGGAGCTCGCAGCCTTGGGCACATGCTCTAACTCCTCCAGTCTCAGTCTTGTGGGTGTGGTGAGGCTTGAACGAGCAGGGTCAAGTCTGTCATTAAGCTCAGAGCCCGCCATGCACCTGGAATAAATGGACACTGTCCTCAATCATGTTATTCCATGATTGTCTGGAGTGGGTTTTTTCTGTACCTATAAGCTAAAGAAATTGAGGCAATTAGCTGAAACTTTAAACACAAAATAAGGTTGGCTGAAATATTTTTTAAAATGGGAAAATTGAAAATTGAAGCTGGGAGGTAGATAGCTTTGATCTCCTGATTACTTTCTTTCCTTTTATAGGTATAGTATCAGCCTCTTGAAGGAAAGCATGATACATAGAAAGTTTGAGCATCTTGGAACACTGTAAAAATAAAATAAAATAAAATAAATTATTTTTATAAATAAATAAGTAAATACATAAAAGAAAGTTTGAGCAAGACTATTAGACCAAAATCCCAATCCAATACAATAAACTCTAATATTTGCAATTATATAAGATACAAATTCACACATGCATCGTGTTTGCTTCCTTCAAAAACCTTTTAACCTCTCATGTGATACATGATACATGTGTATTTTAGACAAATTTAAAATGATTTTTAAAAATTATTATATAGGGCACCTGGATGGCTCAGTGGGTTAAAGCCTCTGCCTTCAGCTCAGGTCATGATCTCAGGGTCCTGGGATCAAGGCCCACATCTGGCTCTCTGCTCTGCAGGGAGCCTGTTTCCTCTGCTCTCTCTTCCTGCTCTCTGCCTACTTGTAATCTCTCTGTCAAATAAATAAAATCTTTTTTAAAAATTATTATATAACATTCCTTGGTAGATCTTGGGAAAAACCAGGTTGTAATACTCAAACTCCTTATTTGAAATATCGTATCTATTTGGCTAGCCTCTTCCCACTGTCCCCATATCTTGATGGGATTGACATTCTCCAGACTGACAAGCAGTCCAACAATCCTATCACATGGAGGCATTTGATTCAATCACTAGAACAACTAACTTAAGCGAAGACTCGGACTGACACAGAATAGAGCCATATCCTGGCAATTCGTCTGAATTAACGCCCAGTGTTCACTGCAGTGGTCAGTATCAATGAGATTTACTCTAGAGTGAAACTCAACCTGCACCCACTTACATATATGTTACGGCAGAAAAACAAAAATGACATGAGATTTTTATCTCCCTTTCCCTTTTTTGTGTGTTAGGATTTCAGAGCAGGAGATCACCTAGGAACAAAAGGGGACTCCTCAACAATTTCTTTGTGAATCATAGCTCTACCTTTATCCAAGTATCCTCTTGCTGCAGGAACTTTGAAGGCAAACCCATTAGCTGTCCTGCAGCTTTGTATTAAAGACTTGGGTTGAATGATGCACCATAGAAAATGCATATTTTCTGTGCTCATGCCCTAGCTGGGCTCATGCTATGGAAACATGAGCGAGGGATGCTTGAACTACCTTCTTGGTGAATATTGTTTATGCAGAACACTGCAAAGGAAAGCAATCATCTTGAGGCTGGGGCAGGCTGGAAGACACAGAGACACAGAGGTGAAGGGCAATCTGGAATGGAGAGCCATTTGGGGCATCCTAAAACAACCCTACATAGCATGCAAATACCACCAAAACTCACTGTTTCCATTAAAAAATCATGCACTCCCTGCCCGTATTTAATAACCGTCACTGGCTCCCTTACAGTTTTTGCCACTGGAGACCTTCTCACCATCTTGATATCTCAGTTAGTGACCACAGAAATATTAGCCTGAGCACTGACTGGCAGCGGGCTAGGGGCTAAGGGAGTGTTTTCACCTGTGGCACAGTCCCAGGGGAGCAGGAGAGCACATGTTGCTGCCCATTAACCAGAGGAGGAAAGAGGCAAGATGGATTTGAATGAGTTCTTTCCAAGATGTTGGTGACACAAACCAGACACACTTAGAAGCCTGTGGAGAGGGGACTAAAGGAGAAGTACTTCAATCAAAATAGAGAGGAGGCAGTTCAAATAATTTTGATCCCAAATGCAAATAGGATTTTTTTTGGGGGGGGGGAAGTCTACTGGATCCTCTTAAAATTGTTCTCTTCAACAACATCTGTGGATACCAGTTCAAGGTATAAATGAAACCTTGTTCTTCAAGGTCCTATGAAGAGGAGGTATGCAACCCAACAGCACAATGCTTGGGAATATATATGTAAAGGCCAAACTGTATACAAATACATGTATCAAAGAGCAGCCAACAAAATACAACATGAGAAGAATTTCTGACATTTTGCTACAAACAATGAAATCCAATGTTAAATTCTTAATTCACTAATTTTGCAAACTTGCATCCACCATCATTATACTTCTTGTTGTATGGGGATGAAAGACATTCGTTGCCCTTGAAGAACTTGAGGCCTAGCACACCTGGGTGGCTCAGTCGGTTAAGCATCTGCCTTTGGCTCATGTCATAATCTCAGGGTCCTGGGATTGAGCCCCATGTCACATCGGGCTATGAGTCTGCTTCTTCCTCTCCCTCTGCCCCTCCCCCACTTGTGCTCATTCTCTCTCTCTCAAATAAACAAAATCTTAAAAAAAAAAAAAATGGGCCACCTGGGTGGCTCAGTGGGTTGGGCGACTGCCTTTGGCTCAGGTCATGATCCCGGAGACCCAGGATCGAGCCCCGCATCGGGCTCCCTGCTCAGCAGGAAGCCTGCTTCTCCCTCTCTCACTCTCTCTGCTTGTGTTCCCTCTATGGCTGTGTTTCTCTCTGTCAAATAAATAAATAAAATCTTAAAAAAAAAAAAAGGGTTGATGGTCTCAGAGGCAAAGACACAATGACTGAGTTTGACAAATGCTTGGACAGAGGTGAGCACAGGGTGCTGCTGAGACAGATGGAAAGGGTCTTTCTTCATTCAGGTCTGGGTGGAGATGGCAGCTTTAAGGAGGGTTTTCTGGAGATGACATCCGAATCAGGATCGTGGGAGAGACCCGAAAGGATTGAAACACGGGCCACTGGTGAAGTGATGAGAGTCGTTGCTGAAGACACTGACCCAGGCCAGAGGACCTCCCCGGCACCGTGGCCTCTTGTGAACCTGGACGCTAACAGGAAGACAGTGGGGAAGCCAGGGAGAGCACAACGGGGGACAGATGTGTTATGTTGGGACCGCAGAGAGCTCCCCCTGGCAGCATCATAGAGGTCATTGTCAGGTGGACCCAGATGAGAGACAAAGAGACCTGTTGGGACACCGTTGGAAAAATCCAGGGTAAAGCAATGAAGAGGGTTTGAACTAATTCCAGGAGGATAGTTCTGCAAGGAATATCAACAGGATTTTATGACCAATTAAAGGTGAATGAGGAGGAATTGTGGACAACCGCCAGGTTCTAGTTCGGGTAGCAGGGTGGCTCCCAGTGCCATTCAGCAAAATAAGGAGACACAGTTCCCTCGTGCCTCCCACGGCTCCTGCTGGCCTCTGGCTGATCCCATCTCTCCCTGCCTTAGCAAGCCACAGGGCAATTCCGCCTCAGTAGCTCATTCCAGCCCACTCCTCTTCGACAATGTGGATCCAATTCCTTCTCCAAAAGATGGGAACCAAGAAGACGTTCAAACTGGGAGAGGCATAAACATGGGGCACAAATCAATGAACCCACCAAACTGTCATACAAATGCGTTAGCAGTACTTCCAAAAGTAAAGCAACGCAAAACACTGACCGAAAGGTTTTACTATGGAGTCATTTGTCCTCATTCCGAGGATGCAAATGTTTAAAGAAATTGGATTCCAAATTCACTAATGTCTTTGCAGAGATGAAGCCAAAGTTGTGTCTTTCCACTAGATATACAGGTGGGGAATATACAATTCAGAGAAAATAGGCCATGAAATAAATGTGTTCGATGAAAAGCTATATAAAGCTTATAAAATATGGCATGTCTCACCCAGAGAATGGTTTAGCCAGTTGGGGGTATAAATTCTTCCAAGGTTTCCACTCATCAGTTTGTGTTCTTCTAGGGAATTGTGGCTCCCTCTGCATTCATTTTGTTGAAATGTCTAGGTGCGCTCCTATATTCTACCCTGGTTTGGGAATTGTGTGCTTGAAATGATGACTGTACCCCCCACAAAGAACACTTTCGTGACACCATCACTTCCTTCTCAGTGGGAAGGAAGACACTGGCACCTTGCTGACAGCGACATTTGGAAGGATTTAACGAGTGTTTGTAGAGCGCGCCCAGGGCTAAAGATGAAAGACATCCCATGAGCACAGCCTCTAATTGATGTTTGTTATTTTGAATGTTTCACTGAAGAACTTTTCTCCATACAAATGAACTCTCATCCAGAAACTTTGAGAAGGACATAACATTGAAGAGTCTCAAGTGTGGTCTTCTACAACACAGTTGTTTTTTCCAGCAATAGTTTCGAACACGGGTGTTTCCCACTGAGCAGTGATTATCCTGCTAAGTTGAATATTGACTTGAAGTGCTGTGATCCTACAGCAGAGTCTCTTGACAGCCAAAACAACCATTTCTTTGGAGGAAAAGTCAATAAATAGGTAAATAAGTAAATAAGCCCAGGTTTTGGATGGGCTAAATTATTTGCTTCTCAATCTATTCTAAAGCGGTGTTGAAACACTCGTCTTATTTCTCTTGTTTGCATGTCTCTTGGAAATGAATAGGCAATCAAACATTTGGATGTTGAGCTGGACGTGTGGCTTAGCTTCATTTTCCAAGAAGTCGCTTTCATAATCCAAAGGTTCAGGGAAGAATCAATGTGTCCCATTTAAGTACCAAGACAGGCATTTTCACTTGGCAACTCAGCCATAAGTTATCTACCATTGTTAACTCAGCCTTAAGTTATCTACCATTGACCCATGCAGTCAAGTGCATATGCATCCCAGATTAGGAAGAGAATTCAAAGCTGTGGGCCACCTGGAGACTAATGTGCCTCAAGTCTAATGGAGGAGAACTGACTCCTCTCATGATGTGCTTTTCCCTGTCCTGAGCAATGTATTAGTCTTCCTTCTTTGTTCTTCCTTTTCTCCATAACGACTCATACTACTGACAATCAAAGAAGGAGATTATGAACTCAAACCCACCACAACCTCAGCTGAGCTAGAGTTTCCAATTCCTAAATTGGCAGATAAGAATTAAAGAGCAGGGGAGCCTGGCTGGCTCAGTCGGTGGGAGGACATGACTCTTGATCTCAAAGTTGTAGGTTCAAGCCCCACAGTGGGTCTAGAGATCACTTAAAAATAAAATTTAAAAAAATATATTAAAAATAAATTAAAAGACAGTAGTAATCATAGATTAACTATTACATCTTTCCAGATTTCCTTGATGGTACCAACAACTACAGGAGCAGGAAAGAGTGTAACTCGGCTCCCATTACATAGGTCTTTCCAAACCTAAGCCAAGCCATCGAGCCTTAGGCCAGCTCTCCCAGAGGTGACCATTTCTCAAAAGACTATACTTAGGAAATGTCTCTGGGGCATTCGTGATACTATCTGTCAGGTCTCTCTTCGTCTCAAAAGAAAACATTTAAGGTTTAGTTTTGACTCATGGTGGACACATCTCCAAGTTAAAGCTAAAGGCCTGTCACCTTGTTTCCCCTCAGGTGACCCTGGTCTTTTATGAAGCCCATGATATTGCACTTGCCGATGAAGTTTCCAGAAGAACATGGAAAATGGGGGCAAGGGTTAGCCTGTTGTGCCAAAAGCCATCAGAGGTGCTTTCACACACACAGCCTCCCCCTCCGCCCATGCCCTCCGAGCCGGGGCCTTGTCTCTAAGTTTATGCCCTTCAAACTCCCTCTGGGTTCCTTTTAACATGAATTCACCTTTAAGAGTAGACTCCTAAAGGTGGAAAGGATCAGGGTACCGCATGCCTTCCCCTGGCCATCGCACTCCCCCTAAAGATGGCCCCGAAACTGGAGTCAGAATTCAGCTCAAGACAGAAAGTTCTCCTGAACTGGAGGCGGAGTGCAGAGCATGGGAAAGCGGCCACAGCACCTAACGTGTCCCTGCTCAGCGCCCCCATGGCACAGAGGTGGCCGCACCGGCTGCTTGAGAAAGCCCAGCAAACTGAGCTCCATCCTCAAATCAGATATTTTTTTTAATAAAATTAAATGAACGGCAGAGCAATCATCATCTCTCAGAAAGGATGCCCATGACAGTAAAAGCTTTGTTATCAGACCCGTTATGGGAATGGCTGCTGGTCACATAAATTGCTGGTCAGGATGGCTTTATTCCCGTTGCCCCGGGAGCTTCGCCTCTTATCTCTTCTCTGCTCCCCCTCTTATTAATGAAAGAGAGTGGATCCAGTTTGTGTGCCATTTAGAGTCTATGGAGATGGAGAATTGATGTCGTTTTGCCAAAAGCAGCGGGAAGGGTAGAGGCCACTCCCCAGCCCCCCCGGCCCCGCAGAGCCCCTGAGCTAGTCACGCTTTAGCAGGTTACCGGGGTGAAATGGACATGCTGGTTTTGGTTTTGTGTGTTGATGATTTCTAATGCTTTGGGGTTGATGGATATTTCCAAAAATAGCATTAACTTTTTACCAAAATTTCTTTTCAGATTTTATTCTTTATTTGACACAGAGAGAGTGTGCATCCAAGCAGGGGGAGCAGCAGAGGGAGAGGGAGAAGCAGGCTCCCCACTGAGCAGGGAACCCGACATGAGGCTTGATCCTCGGTCCTGGGATCATGACCTGAGCAGGAGGCAGACGCTTAACCAACTGAGCCACCCAGGCGCCCCTTACCAAATAATCTTAGAGTTGTAAGGAACTGTCAAAGGAAAAAAAAAAAAAATGGAAAAAGTGAGCCCCAGGAAGCAGCCCGGATCGACAGTCCTCTGGGTGTCCACGAGGCTCTCCTGTCTTTACTGCTTTTTACCCTCATGGACTTCAGCAAGTCACTTAGCGGCTTTGGCTCTCAGTTTTCTCATCTGTGAAATGAGCACATTAGTTTGGAGACCCCCAAAGTCCCTCCCAATCCAGGATTCTCAACATATGTTCAACAGACAAATCCTCCAGGATGAGTGTCATCCTGACAACCCAGACCATCTAAACACCTTACAGAAGTCACAGAGCAAAAGCCTCTAAAAAAAGAAAGCTGATTTAAGTCCATCTGTGCCAATTCAGACAGAACAGGAAAACCAGAGTCAAAACCTGGCCTTGGGGGCGCCTGGGTGGCTCAGTCCATTGTGTGTCTGCCTTCTGCTCAGTTTGCGATCTCAGAGTCCTGGGGTCGAGTCCCATGTCGAGCTCCCTGCTTGGTGGGGAGCCTGCTTCTCCCCTGCCTGCTGTTTCCCCTGCTCGTGCTTGCTTTTTCCCTCTCCCTCTGTATCAAATAAGCGCATAGAATCTTAAAAACCAACAACCAAAAAACTCAGCCTTCACATCTTGGTGTGAAACCAGGACATCGCTGGCTAGACTCAGAAAACAGCGGAGGTGGGCTTGCGAGCGGGCGAATGCTTTCTACCACCCCCAGGAGACGCCAGCTCAGAGCCCCTGCTCACCATACGAAGGGTTTTCTGCAAGTGAGAAGAAGGTAGAGATGCCACCAACTCGACCACACGTGGTCTCAGCGCCAGAGCATAGAGGGAGACATTGGCCCCGACGCCAGGGATGCTGGTTTTGAGATCCGGTGTTTCACTGACTGGGATTTTGAGTAAATTCCTTAGTCTCGCTGCACCTGAGCTTCCCTTTGCAGCTCATGATAAGTGCCTTTCAGAATGAGGGGAAAAATTAAACAAAATAACACATAGGACACAATGCCCAGAGCCCAGTACATACCACACACTCCACAAACCATAGTTATGAAGATTTCAGCAAAGGGACCTGGGGGGGTCTCAGGAGCAGTTTCGATGAACGCCTAAACTATGCTGGCAGGAAACCAGCTTGCATTGGCCCAGGGAGATGGGCCCAAATTGCCTATCTGGCCTGAAGCAGAGGAGGGAATTTCTATTCCTCAGGGAAGATTCAGGAACAGAAGGGGGCCAGGTTCTCTTTGTCAAGGGTCTACACTGACTCTGGCTAGAGGGAAGGGAAGGACTGGGACTGAGAAGAACTTCAGGAATGAAGGGAGTTTACTCATGGAGTGACAAGGCATTCTCCATGTGCTAATAACAACAGCGAGGCAGGGAAAAGCACATGCACGGAAGATCCAGAAAAAAACAAGGGTCATTATCTATACCAGGTGGGGCGGTCCAGCCAGAGGACACAAGGCCCATACTTGCCTTCAAAGTCATTTGTTTGCCTGCCTACATAAAAGGAAGCCCAACGGAAAAAACAGACCAGAGACAGAGCCAGGGACCATCAGCATTGTGTTAGCTGATGCTGAAGCTGCTCCCACCCAACATCCAACGTGGTGCCCATAAGGGTCTTTCCGTTGATAGCCTCCACCTCCCCGGACAGCACACTCTACCTCGGGTCAAGCAACAGCCCGAAGAAAAGAGCGAAATGCAGAAAGGAAGGTCATGATCAACCGTCCTCCTGTTGAGTCTTCAGGAGCCCCAGACACGGTCCTACTGAAGACTCTCACCCTTTAATGAGTTCAAGGGCTTCCCCTTTGGGGGGAACTCTAAGGAAAGAAAAGCCTGAAGAGCAAATGTTCTCTCTACTTTAATGCTGTCTTGTCTGTATGACTGTCTATCATTAAAGATAATGGATTAAAGGATCATATCATTAAGTTGGAAAGAGAGGTCATTATCTGTTACACCATGTCACCTTAAAGAGCATGCTTGGAACACAGAGCAATGACTAAAAGTAATTACATGGGGGACTCAGGGCAGCAAACTTGCTTCTGCTGACCCCGGGCTGTGTCACAGAGCATCGGACAGACGCAGGGCCGTTTCCAGTAGGCGAAAAGCAAAATGGATTTTTCTACTTTTTTCTTTTCTTATTTTTTTAAGACTTTATTTATTTATTTTATAGCTAGAGAGAGAAAGAGAGCAGGAGTAGAAGGGGCAGAGGGAGAGAGAGAATCCCAAGCACTCTATGCTGAGTGTGGAGCCCAATGCGGGGCTCGATCCCAGGACCCTGAGATCATGGCCAGAGCCAAAGCCAAGAGTCAGATGCTTCACCAACTGCGCTGTCCCGGCGCCCCCAAGCAGATTTTTCTGTCATCAAAACTATAAGAGTAGGAGTCAAGCACTCCCAACAAAGTAGAAAATTTGCCATGAGACTTGGAAAAGCTGCTCATTTCTCGGGGCCCTGGTGGCTCCATCCAAACAATGAGGAGGATGGGCCAAAGCGGCTTTTTGGATTCCAAAGTTAGTGGTGGTCAAGGTCATGGGCTGGGGGTCCTCGCTCTATCCCCTAATAGTTGTAAGACCTTGGCAATCTTTTATAAATCGAGATGACAGAAGCATGTACCTCCTAGGACTTGGGGAGGACATAAGTTAACGCCCTCAACACTGAGTATGAGCAGCAAGATGAGAGAAAGGAGAGAGGGTCCCTGTCCTAAATGGGTTTTCAATCTCTAAGTGGAACTGAACAAGCACATTTGGTAGAAATAAATCTCCACTGAAGGAATAAGATAGGCTTGTGCATGTCCGTGACCTGGGTCAACACGTTTCGTTATAAGAAGGGTGCTTAACTAACAGGAGCTCGAATGCCCTTGGAAAACCCACCGTTGATAGTTCCATGGAAACATGTACCTGAGCATCCCTTAAATAAGTAGGTCAGAATTTGTGCAGACATGAAGGTGTCAGCGCTGAGCATTTAAGAAAGACAAAGCCTGCCGGGACTGGGGCCAGACGGCACCAGCTTGAAGACAGGAAGGAAGACGAATAGGAAAGACGACAGAAAAGAACGCTGAGCAAGATGAATAGAATTGGGGGCAACAAAGCGGCAGTGGGAGATAAGGGAATGGGAGTGTATTCACCTAGCTAGGGTTGAAAGCACACGCCAAAGGAGGGCCGATCAGGCTTTGTTTCTAGGACCAGCTGCGGAGGACGGAGTTCCGGCCCCAGGAACATTCTGCAGCGCCCGGACGGACCAGCAATACCGGCCCTAAGCAGCGCTCTTTCCGTGGGGGCGACCCTCCTGGACCAGGGCATGGCTGTAGATGACTGTCCTCTGGGCAAATGAGAAGGTCCCAAAGAATCAGCGCTCAAGGGACAAAGGGGCGGACAGAAGGTTATGGAAGGGGGTCTGGGAGTGGATCTTGCTGATGCTTGCACAACATTCCAAATGTCTTTTATACCGCTGAACTGCTCACGTCATGATGGTCAAGACGGTAAATTTTCTGTTGCGTGTCTTTTACCACAATAAAAAAAATGCGGGGGGAGGGGGCCCTCCCCTGGACTGGAGAGAAGGGCAGCACAGGGGGCAGCCAGAACCTCGGGAGCCAGCCACCCTTCCCCAGCACCTGTGGCGGTCCCTGGGCACAGGACGAGCGCTCTGCAAAAGCTTCAGTGGGGACAAGAGGTGTGGCGGTGGAAAGGGGAAGACGGCTCCTCCCACTCGGAACTTCTGCCCTAATACCAAAAAAACAAACTGGAAGGCAAGATTTCCAAATCCCGACAAGAACTCTATCAGAGGAGTAAGATTATGGGTGATGTTCTTTTTTTTTTTTTTTCTCTGTATTTTTTAAATTTCTAAAAGAAACCTATACTATTCTGATGATAAGAAACAAGGTTAGGCAATTTTTTTTTTTTCAAACCTGCAACTACCAATACCGAATTTGAGTCTTCTCCAGATTTCCAGTCAGCCGCCCCATCGGGGGCAAGCAATCAGGACAGGGACTGCCCAGCAGGGGACATATGAGCCAGAGGGAAACATCTCAACATCTCTGGACTATCTCAACTTTGTTATGGATGCTTGTACCTTTAGCCCTCCCCAGCCCCCCAGTGCCTGACTTCTGAGAGCTACCCTTTCTTTTCCCCTTTTTCCTTTTTTCTTTCTTTCTTTCTTTCTTTTTTTTTTTTTTTTTTCAGGGGTCGGTATTTGTGCCTGTGACGTTGTGACATCAAACCAGACTGTAAATTCCTTGAGGGCAGAAACTCTTTTGTTTCTCTTTCAAGCACCCTTGGTATGTAGCACAAAGGAAAGGATTTCATAAACATTTGCTGAATGATGGAGGTTGACTCTCATCAACAGGCTCGTTCCCTGTCCATCCCTGGTCCATCCCCTGCTGCCCACCTGGCCCCTCCGTCCCCCTTGTGTTTGCACTGGCCAGGATGCAGCTCCACTCCTTGTCGTTCCAGAAAGAGATGGAGTGCATTCTGCTGATCTCTGTCTGACCAGGGGCCATCATGTGTCACTCACCCAGGGCCACGGTACTTGGAGCACAGCCTCTGCCAATGTCAGGGGATGACTCCTCACTCGTGCTTAGTCTCCCCAGGGCTGGCTGCCCGATGGTGTGATCCATTTAATAACAATACTTAACGCTTAAACTGTGGCTTCTACGAGCCTCTTCAAAGCCTTTTATGATCATTAGCTAATTAAGGCACAGCCCTGCCCCGGTGACTACAGTTATAATTCCCACTTTACAGAGGGGGAAACTGAGGCAGGTTTTAAGGGAGCTGCCACAGGCCAGAGTCAGCATCCGAGCCAGGATTTGAAGTTGCAGATAACTAAATTCTTTGCGAGGCTGACATACCCCCAACCCTGCTCATTCTAATAATGAGGGCTCCCGAGGAAGTGGGTGGACAGGCCTCTCCATTGGACTTGTGTCCCCAGTGCTGGAATCATACATGAGTCTGACTCGTTCATTCAATATTCTTGTAACTGTTCAGGCTCAGGTTCAGCTTCCTGCTGAGATAACCAACAACGAGGACAGACAATGGGCCTGCCATGGGGCTTTACATTTTTCGGAACCCTTTGCTACTGTACACGGCGTTCCCTGTCCATGTAAAATGCATATGGCGGCTGAGGGCCACCTCAACACCATTACCCTCTCCTGGCTCTCTCACTGGCTTCCTCCTAGAATGAGGTTCCAGAAAGAGAGAGAAAGAGGCATGAGACGCGAGGACACTGGAAGCTGTGGGAATCCTCAAGGGGTGACAGAAATAAAAATAAGTAGTCACAGCCCAGTGACAGAATGTGGCGTATGATTAGGGGGGATTAGGACTTCCGGTCTCACGCATTAAGGTGCTCAGTTGGAAATCGTGACGGATTTGTCCGGCAGGAAGCTAAATGACTCGAACTCTCCCAAAGAGAACCCAAGACTCTTAACTACTGAGTACAGATTCCAGTTACTGGCACAGAATACAGTCACTCCTCTCATCTAACACTTCCTCGGGAGCCCTTCACTTAGAATGAGCAGGGTTGGGTGTACGTCAGCCTCGCACAGAGTCTGAGTATCTGCAACTTCAAGTCCTGGCTTGGACACTGACTCTGGCCTGCAGCAGCGCCCTCAAAACCTGCCTCAGTTTCCCCATCTGTAAAGTGGGTGTTATAACTGTAGTTGGTCAGGGCAGGGCTAGAAGCGAATATTTGAGATTCTTATTAAAATGAGTTCCCTATCTCCAGGCCCCCGGGCCTATGGAAATGGAGTGAATACCAAAGCCAAGGGCAGCCAGAGTGCAGGAAAGACATGGGGGGAGGTCCTGAAAGACCCATTCTGAAGGTAGGGCTGGATTAGGGTCTGGAAAGACCACAGGGACAGGTCACTGGGAGGGTGTGGCGGAACATTCCATGCTTAGCACACCTGAAGACACAGAGATAAGAAGGAGGAAAGAGTCAGGGGGGCCTGACCGAGGGAAAAGACTTGAGTTGAAGAGCGCTTGACTTTTTTTTTTTAAGATTTTATTTATTTCTTTGACAGAGAGAGAGATCACAAGTAGGCAGAGAGAGAGGAGGAAGCAGGCTGAGCAGAGAGCCCGATGCGGGCCTCGATCCCAGGACCCTGAGATCATGGCCTGAGCGGAAGGCAGAGGCTTTAACCCACGGAGCCACCCAGGCGCCCAAGCACTTGATAGAATTTTCTGTTGTTCTGAAGCACGGTGACCGTACACGGCTCTGAACGAAGGGGAATCTAGGATGACAGCAGGCAGTCCCAACCTACACCCTGTGAAGTACGCATCTCTTGTGTTCCAGAACAGAGAACATTCACTTTGTGCAGCAAGAAACTCTTGAATGTGAACACGGAGCTTCCAAATACTTCCATTTAAAACTCCCTGAGAAATTAAACCAAGTTCATCCCATGTTCATGAGCAGCATGGCTGAAAACTCCAAACAGACAACTTATCCCAGGACAAAATTACGGTCTTCCTAGGAGGGGATGGTACAACGTGGTTCCCAAAGCAAGTGCCAAGAAAAAAATAAAATCATAAATGCTTAACTCACAAATTTTCTCCTAAGGCATTAATGAGAGGCGTTCATGCAGAATCGGGGGGGGGGGGCTTGTTTGTTTTGTTTTTATGGAATTAACTATTGGAATTAAAGTAATTAAGTGCTATTAGCTTAACAGTCTTGAGGCAGGTAAGCTCACAAGGTGGATTTCAGATCCCACTTTTTTTTTTTTTTGCCTTAAACTTGGTTTCATTTCTTGCAGAGCTTAAAGGAGCTAAGGAATTAACACCAGGGTGGCCCAAAAAAGAGGAAGATATGGCCTTTCCCCAGCAAAGATGTACGCTTACGACCCTGGCACTTGGACTTTCTCATCCCAACACCCCCAAGGAAAGATAAAAGAGGATGAGACCAGGAGCTTGAGGAGATGGGACAGAGGAGAAATAGAGAAGAGGGGCACGGTCCTAGGATTCTCCCCTAGAAAACAGCTGCGAGAATAGTAGGAATGACCAGCAGACTGTGTAAAAGTTAAAATGTTCTCTATCCCAGCCAGGGTCAGCAGGTAACATATGGCACACCCAGTTAAACTTGGAATTTCACATAAGCAGCAAATCCCCTTGAGCATGCGTCCCCAATATCTCACGGGACATACTTATACTCACAGAGTACTCATATCTTTCCTGAAATTCAGATTTGAAAGGTCATTGCCTATTTTCATTTGCCTGATCCGGCAGCCCTAACAACAGGAAAAAGTTTGCTGTGTATAAAGTGAAGAATCAGAAGAGGAAAATGGATGTAAGCACGTTGTTTCAAGATATGAAAGTAACAATCCCAAGAAAGCAGCTTGAAGAGTTTTAAGCGATTTCCTCCAGGAAACACGAAGCCGGGAACTGTCAGGTCAGGGGACCGCTGTTTTTCTGAGGCCGGAGCAGTAGTGTTTAGGTTTTCACCGTTGCACTTGTGCAGCCTTAACAAAAATTAAAATTCTGTTTAGAAAAGGAAATGATTACATACGATTTTATTTTAAACCCCCTTTTCCACCTTCTAAAAAGACTATGTCGAGTCGCCAAATTTCAAGAGCATATGAGAAAAAAGGCAAAAAATCGAAATAAAAAGAGAGATGGAGAATGTCTCCTGGTCCCGTGGTCCTCCCCATAGTCATTACCACCCAGTGTTTCCTCGCCCACGGCAGGTGAGCTCAGACCTCCAGCTAGAGAACAGCCCCCTCCAGGGAGCCCTCAAGGCTGGCACGCAGAGGAGACGGGACAGGAGACCAATGCACTGGCTTTAGCTACTAATTCTTGAGCGCTTACTAAATGTCAAGTGCTTCATTAAGAACCAGACTACATGATCATCTTGTAACCTCCCGGAAACTCTGGGAGGTATTGTTTGCCTCACGATCCGACCGAGGCATTAGAGCTGACTGAGGTCAAGATCACGACTCCCCGGGATCACCAGGCTGGCAAGTTGGGCAGCTGGGATCCAGATCCAGACCTGTCCGATCCCCAAAAGCCTGCACTCCACCAAAATGCTACACCCTTTCAGAGGTGTGATGCTGGCTGCAGGACGCTGGCCACAGCCCCTGCCTGGTCCTCCGGGAGCCCAATCTCCTCGTGATGGGACTGGAGCGGGTCAGGCTTCTGACGGCCCAGGATCCCAGTGCTGTGTCTCAGAGGTCTCAGCGAGCCCGCCCAGGAGGAGAGCGCACACTCTGTACCACTTTGGCAAGGCTGTGCCCCAGACTGGGCTTCTTTCTGCCCTGCGTGCCTCAGGCCATAGGTACAGGGGTCAAAATGCAGAGGGGCTGGGGGAGAGGGCATGACCATAGCCAGGGAGTGAGGAGGCGGTGGCCCCTCCCAAACCACCACCTCCTGGCCTCTGTGCAGTTCGAAGTCGGGAGGAGAGAAGGCTGGGCCTTGTTCTGTGCCTGGTGTTTACAAGCTGATGCTTCTGGAACTAACAAGCCTGGGACGGCCGAAACTACCGACAGTGACCACACCGGTATCTAAAAGCCACCGTTGAAACTAACACTTTCTGTCCCCACTTTGATTCCTTCCAGGTCACCCCTGGGCACGATGAACCCATGCCATTGTCTCACCAGATTGGAGTTTTGGGGAACTGATCAAATTTCTGCTTCCCTCCTCTGCCTGGTACAAATCCGGGGTTTTATGAGCCAGCAATGGGGGCTGGCATTGCTCATCGTTAGGGTTACTGTTTGCAGAAAGCCCAGCAGCACATTCAGCAGTGTTGTAAATGCCCAGAACGTGGGGAATGCCCCCTGGTCATTTTCAGGTAAGTCGGCTGGGCTCCCCCATGCTACTATCAGATAACAGCTCAGATGATAAGTTTCGGCTACCGGCTGGAGCCTCCTCCCTGATCCCAGGGAAAGAGCCCTTTGATGTCTGCGATTCTCCTCGGGATAAGGGGCTTGACTACCTGCTCCTGGCCTGACTCAGTGGCGACTTCCCTCCAGCTCTTGGGAATGACTCTCCTGCCCCAGGCTTCCACACCCGGTAGCCTGCTTCCCAGGGACTGCAGAGAAGTTCACCCAGCCATTTAAAAAAAAAAAAAACAAAACATCAAGAAGACTTTCTCTTTTTATATGCTAAGGACACGAGTCTGTGCCAGCCCACCAGGGTCCACTGTTGGAAGAAGTCAAAGTGAAATAGTTCAGATTCTGGCTTAAGCAAAGCTCTGTGCACCGTCGCTCATCTCTGTCACTGAACGGAGTTCCTGGGTGGCTCTCACTGGCCAGTGAGGGCATTGAGTGGCCCAGGGGGCAAACTTAGTGCTCTATTTCACATTGCATGGCAAATATTTGGGAGGCCGTCAGCTCGAGCCCCAACTCAGGGAGCTGTGCTTCCTGGCCTGGCATCCTGCTAGCCACTGAAAACCCTCCATGCTCAGGAGCTGGGAACTGTAAGAAACGAGAGCTTAGGGAAGTTAACCCTTGCCTCTCCGACTGGCGTTTGAGACTGGTCAGCAGCACCATGATTGTCGTGGGGTGAGAAGGGCTTTATCCCAAGTTCTTAGCTTCTGGACTAGAAAAACATTCACTTATTTATCGAATTCCCTTGGGCGCACTGCACACACACACATGCACACACCCTTTAGGAAGAACTGGGAGCTTGCACCTGAAAACAAGATCAGATCCCAGGGTCTGATAACCCAAGGTGCGGTAAATCACAGAGAACCCGCACAGAAAGCATTCCGCCGACCTGGGCTGTCCTCCCCCACAACAGAGCTGGGGGACCTCCAAACTCTGACGGGTCTTAACCCAGCGCAAGGATGACCCAGGCCCTCCTTCCAGAGCAGCATCATTCCAGTCTCTGAACTTCTAGGTTAAGGGGCAACTCCCGTGGCCTACAAAATTCTGGACAAGGCCCCGCATGGAAACACCACCGCCCTGAGATCTGCTCCCTGCTTCTCCAAACCCCGGCCAACACCTCCCTGCTCCCAGGTGTCCTCCCTACCCCCCCCCCAGGCATGCCACAGCTCGAGAGATAGCAGCTCCCCTCCCTCTTCCCGGGGAGGGAGGGAGCCCGGCTGAAGTCCCAGCAGGTGTCTCTGCCTCGCCTTTTCTCCCCAGGCAAGAGGCAAAAGCAGGTGCCTCCTGCCACTCCCTCTTTCCTCCTGGTAGGAGTGGGCGGCTAGGGAGGTGCCCCAGCCACTCCCTCCGGCCCCCCAGGGCTGGTGGCTTAGGGAGTTACCTCCGGTACCAACCCCAGTCTCAGAGCCCAAGGGGGGAGCGTGTGATCTAAACCTCCCCCCCACTTCTTTCCCACCAACCCATCCCTACCCCGTCCAAGCAGCTTTACCAACTCCTGGATTCTGCTTTCTACATGACTTGAGACTCTTACTCAGACCTGTGGTCATTCACTGGTGCCATCCCAGCCCCCAGCAGGTGCCCAGGGCAACTCTGCAGAAATGTAAGAAACAGGCCTGGCCTCCAGGAGTTTAGAGTCGGCCACTTAGATCTACACACTCATCTGACTTCCAGCTCTAGCAGGATAAAATCTCTTTGTCCCTGTTTCTGGCTGGATCTCATCTGACCCCTGATGGAAGAGGACTTGGGGAGCGCATACCTCGTCTCCCCCATATCTTATTCCCATAATGGAAAGAGAATTCTTCAAGAATAGGAAGGCTTGGGCGCCTGGGTGGCTCAGTGGGTTAAAGCCTCTGCCTCCGGCTCAGATGATGATCTCAGGGTCCTGGGATCGAGGCCCCTGTCAGGCTCTCTGCTCAGCAGGAAGCCTGCTTCCTCCTCTCTCTCTGCCTGCCTCTCTGCCTACTTGTGATCTCTCTGTGTCAAATAAATAAATAAAATCTTAAAAAAAAAAAAAAAGAATAGGAAGGCTGAAGGTAGAGGATGGTAAGGGGATTTTCCGCTGACACTCTCCACACAGAACCGCAGGCCCACGGTAGAGACGCATGGCTGTGTGGAAAAGGGTACTGGAGACTGAAAGAAGCATGGAGGGCCCTTCCAGGAAATGGCCACTGAGTGGACGCCTGGCCCGGCCTTGGCCTTGCCTGCATCTGGGGCTGCTGGGAGGGACCCGGCCTGAGTGAACCCCACGGCCCCCAGTCCATCCCTACCCCGCCAGAGGGCCGCGCTTGACGACACGGTCCCCCACCCGGCAGGGAGCTACTGAGACATCAGGTACTGGGGAAATCATGAGAACCCCAAAAATCGGAACCCGCCATGCTGGCCTTCCAGAAAAGAGAAAAGGCAAGCAGGAGGGAGAAGGCACTCCAAGGAAGCCCAGTTAGAGGCCAGAAGGAACATGCAGGTAAAAGAGTGGCAATAGGATGGTCGGGATGACAAAAATGACCTAGCCTCAAAAATTCATCCCAGAGGGGCGCCTGGGTGGCTCAGCTGGTTAAGCGACTGCCTTCGGCTCAGGTCATGATCCCGGAGACCCGGGATCGAGCCCCACATCGGGCTCCCTGCTCGGCGGGAAGCCTGCTTCTCCCTCTCTCACTCCCCCTGCTTGTGTTCCCCCTCTGGCTGTGTTTCTCTCTGTCAAATAAATAAAATCTTAAAAAAAAAAAAAAATTTCATCCCAGAAAGGTCCCAAGGTTTAAGCATAATTGTAATTTTGACCAACAATGAATAAGCATTCATTGTTCAACCCAAGGATCAGGGACCTTTTTCACGCTAAACACTGAGTGCGAGACAGAAAGATGGAGACGCGGAAAAGAAAGCCGGCGACAGGGACAGGATGGGTTGGCCCATAAAGTGCATTGTGGAACAAATGCAGAACCCTAGAAAATGAGCAGGACATGTGGTAGGAGACAGGCGCTCTTCCATTGTCCGTCCTCTGTTGCCCTCACAGCCCTCGGAGGGCCTGGGTCCATTCTACTCTGGACAAGGATGAGCTCAGACCCCAGTCAGGCCCCCAGCTCCTTTCTGCCAAAACTCTGGCCACTGGATGCTTGGGTCAAGGGAACACTCTCCCAGAAGCAGTCAACCAGGACTGGGGGGTTGCGCCTGATGGCAGTCATTCCTTTGTAAGTGCCTGGCTACCCCCCTCTTCCACAGATCTGCCACGGAGGGAGTGAGAATTTCTACATCATGAACGTAGAGGGTCCTGGGTATTCCTCTTGTTCTAACCAGAAGCATCTTTCTCAGCCCCATGCACTTGACGAGCAGTCTTCTATTCTCTCGAATGTTCCATGGGTCAAACTGAGAACTGGCAAATGCACCATTTGACAGACAGGGAAACTGAGGCACTGCAAAGGGAGATGTTGAGCCTTGGATGATAGTGCCATAGCAAAGAAGGGCCCCGTCTCCAGCAGCCTGCACACGAGGCGGTCTTTAGAGCCCAGTGCCTGTGATATCATTACCTCAACTTCCCTGTTGTTCCTGCAAGGAGAAGGGGAATGTCTGTGATGTTGAGTCCATCCAGGCTGAGCTTTGAACACCTTTCCCAAAAGTATGTGACAAACACGACCATCTTCTAGAAATGTGTCTTTTCTCTGTTGTCCCGTGGAATTAGGAATTGGGTAAACTAGCCCTCGAACCCTGGTCTCCTGACTTACCAAAGTTAGGTAGCCACCGCCTCCACCCCTACCCCACCCCCACCCCCGTGCTAGCCTATATACAGAAGACTGCTCTGAGTACATTGTTCACTAGTTAACCTCACTCCTAACCACAGTTTGAATTATAAATACTATCAGTAATAGCACCTTTGGGATAAAAACAGTGGTCCCAAAGTCTCAAAAAAAGAAAAAGTAAAAAAAAAAAAAGAAAAGCCGGGACACTGGGGTTTATAATAATATAGAAAATTACAGGTGGTTATGTCCTACTTCCCAAAAATTCTAAATTATCGTATTTGTATTGCATTTTTGGACTGATAGCCTTGTAATGCACTGGCAAGTTGGCTATCGAAAGTAATCCTATGGTGAATCCTTTTTATTAGCTAAAGCATCTTTTCGCAAGGCAAATAATTCCTCTTGATGTTCATAAGTCAGTTTTACTTAAACTGAAGAGTATATCTGTGTGGAAAGCTAATCCCCATATAATTCCAAGCACAGCTCAGATTCCATAAAGAACGTTACTTTGGGAGCAGCTAGGGAAGAAGGCGCTTGAGTGGGAGTGGGTCCTGGAGATAATTCATACAGCCCTGCTTCTTTCCTAAGTTCTCCCTTCTTCATCACCCGAGCAAAGCCCTGACCTCTGTGCCCTTAATAAAGGTTTTGGGGGAATTCTATGAAAGAAAAATAATCAGTAACAGTGTTGACAAAGAAGCTTATGGTCAAGTGAAGAATAAATTGTATTAAAAGACAAATGTTCACTGATTATCCGCAGCACTGGTCCAAAGGGAGGACCCAAGAGGGTACGTGTGTCTGGGACAGATGCAGAAAAGAGGAAAAGAAAGAAGTTGATTAGGGCTTAAACCCGTCACAGATGCCCAATACACGTTTTTAGGTTGGTTGGTAGTTGTGTTTTTTAATGGAAACTAAAGAAAAATTTAAGGTCCTTCAAGGGTAAACTGAGGTAAAGTCCAGTCAGAGTGAGGGGATGGCCAGTTTTTTTCCACCTCCCCCGGATCAGTGCAGTGTGGAATCGGGGCGAGCTCAAAGGACAGCTGACGTTCTTCTAGAGTTTTCCTCATGTCCTCTGGTCATTAAAGCAAAGCATGCTCATCATAGAAAATCTGGAAGATAAAATACAAAGAAGTTGGAGCACCCTCATCCCAACCACACAGGTAACCACTGAGCACTCCGAGGCATGATTCTGGAGCATTCTAAAGACAGAACATCGCCTGCTTTCTCCGTAAATGAGGCCTCTTCGAGGGCAGAACATTTTAATTGCACACCAGGGCCCTGGGTTCCTGCCGTGGAAGACCGCAGTCCCTACAACAACACGGTGAAGGCTTGAGAGCCTGGAGAATGACACTCCCAGGGCCCCTTCCTCCCGCCCCGAGCCCAGGAGCCGGAGCCTGGCCCAATCCCCACCGGGCCCGTCTGCGGTGCAAGACACCGGTCCAGGTGAGAGGGGAGTGCTCCCCATTCTGACAAATGGGAAACCGTCACCTTGGGGCACTGACGGCTCCCTAATCGAGTTCTCAGTTCAGGGAAAAAAATAAACCAAGAGAGGAATTTTCCACTGCCCCATTAATCATGAGAGCAGCAGTCTGGGAGCAGGAAATGCCGTGTGGCGAGCATCCCGGGTCTGAGGGGCCACCCAGCCCCACCACCACTCGCCATTCCCTCACTGAGTCGCCTTCCATTTTGTCCCCCTTCGTGGACGTTCACTGGCGGGCAAAGTCTGTCTCCGTGGCCTTAACTTAAGATTGAGGTGGGTGGCGGGCCAGTGGCCTTATCTCTTTGTGCAATTCCGGGAGGAGACCCGACTTGAAGGCTGTCAGAGGGGAGCTCCTGACCAGATATCTCCCCATCTCGGGTTTCTGGCGGCTGATCCACCCCCGAGAGTCAACTCCTTGACGTCAGCATTTTCCTGGCCCTGTGTCCCTCTCCCGAGGCATAGTGGCGAAGAGGTCACTCCCCCGCGGACTGGCGGTGCCAACTCAAGCCGGTCCCTGAGCCTCTGTGAGCCTCTGCCCTCCTCGTCTGGAGCATAATCATAGTGTTTCCCTCATAAAGTCGTGGTGGCGACTCCGTGAGAGGACGCGTGTGCGGAATCTGGCACAGCAACACTGACCACTGTTGTCGACGGCCAGCGCTCGCTCGCTCAGCAATGGTTTGTTGATCACTGGCGTGCCTTTGAGGACATGTGGGGTCTGCCTTCGAGGACATCATCGTCCAGTGGAGAGACAAGTGTGAAAAGCAACAACCATGAGGTCAGGTGACAAACTCCGTGAGGTGTGCGTGACAACCGTCCCTTCGCACATGATGTCGGGCATCTTCCCCATTGTGCCGAGAGGCCGACATCAGGGTGCCCGTTTTACACAGAGGTCACTGGTTGGTTCATGGATGCTTGTGGACTTGAACCCAGGTCTTCCGAGTTCAACACTAGTGCTTGTGATCCATATTCACCTGTCGCTTTCCTCCTCACTGACCAGGAAGGAGAAGAACCTCTCAGAGGTTCAGGAGGACTTCCTAAGGGCAACCCGGAACACTAGATGCCCAACACAGCTTTCCAGCTGACCCTGAGTGCATCCACCCACCGCAAGATCAGCTTCTCCAGGTTGATGCAAAATCCATGGTTCGAGCTATGGTTGCGGCCGCTGCTCTTTGTCATGATAGAATTGCGACCCTGAATGTCACCCTGGGACATATGGCCCCAGACTATAAACTGCCCCCAGGCCATTGCTGCTGAAGCCTGCCCTTCAGGGCCTGACAGCAATGATTAAACATTGCCTATTAAAGGGGTCATAAAGAAGCCAGACATCCTGCACCGATGAGCAGACGGGGCCACAAACAATGAGCCAGATTTTCCTGTCTCTCAGGGGAGTCACTCTCATCTTTCAGAAGAAAAAGAAAGAAAGAACTCGTGCAATGAGAGTCATCTTAAGGAAGCCCAGGGGAAGGCAGAGGTCAGGAGAGGTAGCCTGGACAGGGGTCCCCCCAGACCTGCAGTGGCCCCCGTTCCTATGTCCTGCTGAGTAGAAAGTAACTTTATTTCTTCTGAATTCTCAATGTCTAGCTCCCTTCATTCGCACTACTTCCCTGCCTTGGTGGGGGACACACTCAGTCTTGGGACGGCCAGGCTGGCCTGTCAGCCCCCCCAGAGCCTCAGCTGGATCACCCCACCCTGATCCCCAGACCTCTGAGAGTTGCTGCAGAAAGCCCCAGACTTCACGAGGCCTGCCTGACTGCTTGGGAATCCTTCAGTCATCAGGCATGGACTCCCTGCCACAGTCCCACCAGCTGCCTGGCCCTCCTGTCCTCCCTGCCCACAGCCTGGCCTCCTGCCCTGCTGAGGACATGGTCACCATCATGCTGTCTCTCTAGTTTCCCCCCATCGGCCTCAACCGGCTGGAGGTGTGACATCTGGGTGGTGATCCCCTTCTCTGCCTGCTCTCCAACTTCTGAATCTCTTTCCACCTTTTCTCTTTTCTTTAGTGTAAGATTGACTCTGCCTTTTTTTTCAAAATCTTTGCTGCTGAGCCCCTTCTCTCCCATCTCCTGTAGGATTTCTTCCCGTGTTATATCCCTGTTGTGCATCTGGAATCTTGTCTTTTCTCCAATTTCTCCTTCCCTTCTGCTCAGCAGCCTGATTGCCCTGTGACCCTCTCAGCCCCCATCTTTTCCTGGTCAGAGATCTCTAGGAGAGGAGTCTGGGGTCTTAGGCCTCTTCTACCGCCTCACCTTTTTCACCCCTAACAATCCTGCAGCCCCCACAGCCATCTAGAGAACTCATTTTCCAGGTCAGCCTAGTTACCTAACTCGAGAGCTGGTGGCCTCTTTTCAGTCCTTAACCTTGATTTCTCCAAAACTTGACTTTTCTTCTTCTCCTTCTCCCTCTTCCTCTTTTTTAGAGAGAGAGGGGGAAAGAAAGTGTGCACAAGTCAGGGAAGGCTGGGGTGGGGGGGCAGGGACAGAGGGAAAGGGAGAGAGGGAATCCCAAGAAGACCACACTCAGCGTGGAACCCAACACAGGGCTCGATCTCACAAACCCCTGAGATCATGACTTGAGCCAAAATCAGGAGTCAGACACTCAACTAACTGAGCCACTCAGGCACTCTTTGGTTTTTCTTCTTGAAATGTCTCTTCTCTTGGCTTCCCAGAGGCAGCCCTTCCCAGGTTCTGCTCTTGCCTCTCAGAGAGCTGTCCTTATCTGTCTGGCCAGCCCCTAACTTTCCTGCCTCCACCTCTAAAATGGGGATGATCTTCAAAGTTATGTCCCCATCCATCCATCGATCCATCCATCCATCCATCCATCCATCCATCCATCCATCCATCCATCCCTATTCTCTACCGTCGAACTCTCTCTGTGATCTCATCATCTTACTGTAACTATAAGGATCATCCCACACAAACCACCCCCAAGTGCTCACTTTTTCCACACGTCCATTCCATATATCCAACTCCCCGTTGGACAATCTGATCAAGATACCTCACCAAAAATCAAAGATGTTTGGGGCGAGTCTTATTGTTTTTCTGGATTCCCTGCCTCCTCGGGACTTGACATGCTCTTCCAAGAGTCAGTGGGGGTGTTTGGGAAGCAGAGCCGGTGAGAAGGGTGGGTCTACTTTCACTAGCTCCTGGTGTAGGCTCACCTGACCTCAGCCCCCTTCATCTAATCCACTCCTGAGTTGTACTGATTTTTCCCTCAGAAAGTCTTTCCCATCCAACCCCACCTTTGGAGAAGTGAGCCTGAATTAGATGCTATCTATTACCTTCTCCTTGGGAGCCAGCCATGGCTTCCTGGCTGGTTTCTCTTCTGCTCCTCTTTCTGCCCCAACCCTTCCTCTCCTTGTTGGCAAGTGTGTGAGCGTACCTGCACAACCTCTCTGCTAAAACACCTTTTGCCTCCATATTGAGAACTGAAGAAAGCCCACCTCTTTGACCTGCCATTCATAATCTGGCCCCAACTTCCTGCTTCACATTTTCTATGTCCTCTATACTCTTAAAAACACAGGCAATTCCAGGTAAGGGTCTCCTCGTCGCCCACCTCCATGCGGAGTTCACATCCTTACATCTGTACAAGTTGCCTTTGCTCTTCTCACCTCTGTGCCTGATGAGAAGCTACCACTCTTCCAAACCAGCTCAAATGACACTCATTCTCCAAATCCTCCTTGATCTCACTCTTTGTAAGCCTCCTCCTGCAATACTGTTGACTACAGGCACCGGGCTGAAGAGCAGAGCTCACTCATCTGGCTCAACCGAAATGATGTGCCCGTTGACTAGCCACACACACCCCCATGCTTTCCCCTCCTCCAGGTCTCTACAGCCATCATTCCACGGTGTGACCCGAGGGATCTGACTCTCCTGGATACCTACTATAAGTGGAATCATGCAGTCTTTCTCTGATGGCTTATTTCACTCAGCACAGCGCCGTGTCTTGTTCCCTTTCTCATATATTGAAGAATTGTCTTGTTTTTTAAGGCAGAATAGTAGTCCCTTGTGTATCTATATAGCTATCTATACCTATATCTATATCTATCTATATATTTTTTTTCTTCACCCACATTTTCTTCGCACATGCATTTGTCAATGGATGTTTAAGTTGTGCTTACACTTTGGTTATCATGAATAATACTGCAATGAATGTAGAGTGATAATGTTTTTCTAAATCTTGAATTTGGTTCCTTTGGGGAAAGACCCAAAAGTGGATCAGATGATAGTTCTATTTTTAATTTTTTCATGTATGAAAGTTCCAATTTCTCTACATCTCCTGTTCTCTTTAGCATCGTTTTCAAAGGCATTAAACATATCACTGTCTGGACCCTTCTAATAAAACCACTAGCCACCATCTGTTGAATAGTCTTCTACGTCATGCCCTAGACTGAATATTCTACCTGTGTTATCTCATCCAATCTGCATAGCACTCCCCATTTTACAGATGAGAAAGTGTATTTTCTACAATGTATAAATGCACGAGTCAGTGATTCTGCCCCTGTGAACTTTATTTAAGCTCCGGAACCTGGGCAGGTAACTGGGACTTCGCCTTGGTGCCTAATTGTAAGAACATCTGAGTCTGCTTAGCCACTAATTCTCTTTATGAAGAGACACTCATATGGAATTTGCCACTGCTACTAATCAGCCCTAGCCACGAGTCCGTAGAACACCAGAGGCAGAAGAAGCAGTCAAACCTGTTTGCCTTAATGTGTCTGAATCATTTCTTTTTCAGTTTTGAACTTTTATGCATCTCTTGTACCACTAGATCACCACTGAAGGTACAGCCTGATATCTGGGACCTCGTGGGCACTTAATAGCTTTATTTAAATGTTCTTTTTCTTTTTAGAATGTGATCGAATCATTGCGTATATACACAGCCATAAGACATAACCAGGCAAGTGTGCCTTGCTCACATGTCTTCCAAAAGTGCAAAGCAGTAAGAACGTACCTCCTCATCCCCTCTAGGGTTCTAAGACTCTTCTCCGGCTAGGAGAGTAAGACACCTGAATCTCTATGAGAGCTGATGGAGCCCTGGAACAAATGTTTTAAGAAACAGGTTCAGATAAGAATTCAGATCGTTGATTAACCTTGAAGAAAGTCCAAGGACTCCTCCCAGCCTTTCTGTGCTCCATGAGAAGCACAAGGCCAGCAACTACACACAGAAGAGAAGCCAGTCTATAGAGAGGACAGAACACCCCCCCGAGGAAGCACAGGGCCTCTGAGTTCTTGCCAAGTCACTGGTCAAGCTCAGCATCAGAGAAGCAGAGTGGATCTCACCAACACTTTCCTCCAGTAAATTCAGCCCTACACAGACAGAGGCAACCTTGCAAAATATCTTCTTTCCTACCCACATGCTGAGCTTCTGCTATCTGCTTTGATGGCAGGGGCGGGGGGAACACAGTCACTTTGAGACAATGAATAAACATAAGCCAATTTATGTTTGGATTGGGAATAACAAGATAGACACACAAACAGGAAGACACTTATGCATCCGTGAAGAAACACACACACTCTCGCTCCCAGACAGAAGCACCCACTTTTGTGGCCACTCTCAGTCTGATTTGAATCTGACCCTAGGATCAGAGGCCAATGTTTCCTTAGTGTTAAGTGTTATTAACTTTGCCTTTTTTCTGAGAATTTCCCCTGAACACACATGGGGCTGATTTTCCAGCTGATACCAACATTGCCAATATTGCACTTGGGATGCCAAGAACATTCTATACATTGGGTTCAACAGCATGTTGTGTTGTAACATTTTTCAGTGTTGTCCAATTACTTGGCCTTATTCTTGGTGAGACTAGTAACCCTTGAGGGTAACAAAATAGGCCACACTAGAGCTGACAACACTTTCTTATTGATTTGCCCTTCACCAAAAGACTCACTGAAGCTACGATCACCATGATATCTCATGGTCTTGAAGTGGGAGAACTAAAGCATTAGGAAAGTAAGCCTCTTGCCAAGTGTCTCGTAACAGGTGAAAATTAAGGCAAAGACCAAGGATCTCTAACATTTTGGGAACTTCGCATCACTGGCTGTCATAAATCTACTGATTCCAAGAGGAAGAGAGAAGTTGAAGAATGAGCTCCAAGCCCTCAGCAGACACCTATTTCTCTCCATACCAATGGCTTTAGTTCTTGCCCTTTTATCAAACTGAAAGAAAAAGAGAGAGAGAGAACCTGAATTATAACCTCTAGCTAGGCCAATCCTCCAAATTCTAGGGATTTTTTTTTTTTAAAGAATTTCAGACACACATTTAGAAATTTGACTTGGTTGGACAATTCCTGGTGAGTAGCGCCCTCCCCCATTCCTGCTTATTGCCTTTGTAAAGCAAAGTCTTTCATTTTCCAATAGCTGCCTTTTCAAAGCCCAGTAGCTACCTCTTGGAAAGTAAGTCATTTTGATTTTCATTTAGTTCTGGCTCATTATAAATGCTCTCATGTATTACACCAGTCCTTGCTGGATATCACTTGAGGTATGCCAATGTTGACTTACCTATTCAATGCAACATGGAATTCTTTGGTTTCTGGGGTGCTCTGATCTCAGGAATCATACACAAGAGTGAATCACAGTTCCAGCCCTATCCTGGATATCACAGATAGTAACTAGTCACCTCCAGAGCCCCTAAAAAATGATAGTTGTATGAGTCTTGTTGTCTTAAACACATCTAGAAACAAAATGTGCCAAAGCATGGATGCCTGGGTGGCCCAATGGGTTAAGCCTCTGCCTTTGGCTCAGGTCATACCCTCAGGATCCTGGGATCGAGGCCAGCATCAGGGCTCTCTGCTGAGCAGGAATCCTGCCTCCTCCTCTCCCCCTGTCTGCCTCTCTGCCTACTTGTGATCTCTCTCTCTGTCAAATAAATAAATAAAATCTTTAAAAAAAAAATGCACTAAAGCAGTCCTTCCCCATAGCATCATCCTAATTCTGGGGCCTCCTCAAATGTCCCTTCTAGCCACGTCCACCTATCCTCCATGATTCCATCTTCCATACTGACTCCAGAAGATCTCCCAGTCTGGCCTGTTTATACTGAATAAATTATTTGGAATCATTTTCCAGAGCATCAGGTTTGGGGTCACTTAGCATCTCACCTACCCCAGTGCCACCTTTGCCCATGAATGTTCTAGAGAGACAGTTTTAAGGGCACTGCTCAAGGACGACTGGAAGGTCCCAAGCAGGCTCCTGAATGGCAGAGACAGAACAAAGAAAGCATGTCTCTATAGTCCTCTACTCTCCCTACCCAAATCAGCCCTGATTATCTAGGACACCTCTCCTTGACCTGTCACTGCCTAATCCTTACCGGTATTCCACGAGGAACTAACCTCTGGAAAGACTTCAGTAGTTAAGAGATAATAATAACCTTTCCACATTATAGGCTGATCTGGTACCAGCATGTTTCTAAGACATCACATACGGTATTCACTCAGCTGCACAACAGCTAAATGCACGGAAGGTTATTCTCTTACGACAGACAAACTAGCACCCAGAGAGGTTACGTAGTTTGCTTCCAGGTGACAGAGTCAAAATTTGCATTCAGGCCATCTGGCTCCAGAATCTTCTTGTTACGTCTCTGCCATAGCTAGACCACGAAAGGGACAGCCTGTCACAGGGCTGACCCTGGCCTTGGCAACCCAGTCTGCAAATCAAGAAATCCATCTGGGCCCTTCTATCCCTGCCCATTCCCAGATCTCTCATCCGATCGGTGGCTCTGGTGGGGCTCTGGTGTGCCCCAGGCTGTCACCTTCTTCCCCAAACTCACAGGGAAGCTCACACCTGGCACACCACCTTTGGAAAGTTGGCCACATGTGCTGGTCCTCCCCTTCACCTTCGTTCCTTCTTCCAAAGCAACAGCGTCTGTGATCTGGGTCCTTGGGAACCAATGTCAATCACTAACCAAACCTGCTCCTTGGCCAAGCCCAGCAAGCCCGGGAATAGAAACCAAACACACCCAGGGGCGAAATACACAGAACCACGAGTTGAAAACATGCTTCTGAAATTCTGTCCATATGGCAATTCTATTCAAACCCCAGAGGGGAAGGGGCACCATGTAAAGCCCACCATCTCCTTCCCCCAACACTCCCCAAAAGAAAGCAAGACTGGACCCATATATCACAGGAAATCAGTAACAAGGAGACCTGACAATCTGGGGGGGGGGGTGCTGGAATCTCATTTCTGGATATTTACCACTTCCTTTCAACATGCAGCTTTGAAGTGCCCTTCCGGTCCTTGGGCAAATTCTCCCTTGTTATATCTCCATCTTCATTTTGAACACACCAAGGGGTACCATTGATAAAAACAAACGGAACCCCCGCTTCTTTTTCTAGATCCATACGGAGTTCCAACAAGGCAAGTCATACCAATTAGCATTAGCCAGTCACTCTCAGAATCCAGGATGAAAGGCAAGAGGCCTGTACAGTGTACCACTAGTAATAATATTATTATTATAATTATATTTTATGGCAGTTTCTCTAGCCTTTACTGCTCGGCACCGGTTAATTTCTCCATTATAAAAAGTGGGCTCTTTTATTGGACTGAGTGTTTTGTGATTAGTTCGGTTGCGTTTTACCAGCCATGTGTAATTAAGGGAGGCAAGTCTCCAAGCGATGCCTGAAAGCCCGTTACCCACGCAAGTGTGCGGCAAGCAAGCCATTTGAGAAGAAAACGACCACCCTTCCCAGGTCATCCGGTAAGAACGTGTGTCCTTCTCCTGTCATGGAAGGGGACTGTAAAAGCAGAGCTTGCGCATTGGAGGTGACACTAGCCGTCCTGCAGGCCACCGATGACCACCAAGCCGCGGAATCCGAGCACAGCTCTTCCCAAAGCACTGCCTCCCAGGACACCAGCCCCGAGCACCCCCACTGTGAGCCTTCATCCCACCTCTGACCATCTCCGGCCCCGAGGTGCTCTCTCTCAGGGGAGACGGTTATGTGACTAGTCTTCCCTGATGAGGGAGAAACGGCAAGACAGTGGCTCAAACAACCAATGGAAAGCAAGCTCAGGGGAAAAAGAGCCCAAGGACCCAGGAGCACGGTGTCTCTCAGCTCGTGATCTGGGTTGAGGAGTGGTGGCCGCTCGCAGCCGAGACCAGAAGGCAGCAACCCAGCTCTGGAGCCTGACCAGCTGCGAGTGTGGTTACTGCATGTAGCTTCTCTAACGAAGCCTCTGTGTCTCCCTATGTAAAGCAGGGATGGTAAAAAAACAGTGTCTCCGTTCTCCAGGCCTTTGGGGATGATTAAGGAAGAAAACATGAGCATAGTAGGTGCTCAGTATGGAGTGTGTCCACCGAGTCTAGAAACACAGGCGAATACATCAGTGATCTCCTGATACTAATTTCCTAACACAATAAATTAACTGCTACATTTCTAGACTTGGAGGTCCTATGCATTAGCTGATGCCATTATTCAATAAAGTGCACTGTTAGGTGTTGAAAGACACCGGAAGGCCCCGTTGCCCAAAAATATTACGTTGTCAACAGCCCTTAAGTTCCCGTGGGACTCAAGTACTTGCTTTAAGTTTTAAAGCGTTAAAGTCTTCTTTTGCAAGCAAAGCTCAACAAAAAAAGGATGACTTTGACCCTTTAAGAGCCCTCTACACCTTAGCTGAAAGGAGTGTGTCAGCTCTGACCAGCTAGGAGCTCAGGGTCTGGAGGGAAGAGTAGTTGACATGACCCAGGGTACAAGGTGTTTCTTGCACTGGAGGTCTGCGGCTAAATGCGGACAGACCCAGGAGCTCAGCCGCGCCGGCAGATGCCCGGAGACGGTAGGTGGGCTTCACCTCGGGCGGATGCAAGCGGGTCCAGGGCAAACTTGACCGTCTTGTGTCAGTCATGTGTTCCCTACCCGTGATCCGTCTCTCCGCACCACTCACGGTTCTTAAAGTCAACAGCCCACAAAATAAATGCCTACTCTACTTTATCGACTTTTTTTTTTTTTTTAAGTAGGAGATCACAGGAAAATAAACTTTTTTTTTTTTTTAAGTAGGAGATCACAGTTCACCCCTCCCTTAGAGGGCAGTCATTTTTGACAGTGACATTCTCAGGTCAGCGTCGGTGGGATCTCTACAAGGTGGCCAAAAAACTCCACTGCCCCTGGGATCTGATTTAGACACGCAGAAGGGTAAGGGAAGGCTCCCCTCCTACACACAACCTAAAATAAACTATGCACTGCGAGCATTCCATTTTGTTTTATTACCTAGAAGCCTTCTTTAAACATCCTCTAGAGGTAACAGGCCATTCCGCCAGGCTATGCCGGTGCTATGGGCAGGACGGTATCCAACAGGAAGCTGGGCCCTTATTAATTGCAGGGCAAAAAGGTTGGGCTGGAGGGCTTCATGGGGCTTCTGTATCAGACTTCCATATTTCATGTGGACGAGTTTGATCCTTTAAGCTCTGAAAATACCAGAGGGCAAACTGTCAGCACCAGGCACAAGAATTTTGCCCTGAACAAAATGACCTTTGAGTCCTTAACTGGTTTCATATTCTTCAGGCTTCTGAGGACTTCTTCCCCTTCTTCCTCTCCGACACCTCACATGCATTTCTTTGCTGGGAGGGTCCCAGAGAGGGCCAACAGCCCCTGATTAACATCTAGTCTGCAAACTGTAGAAATGTAATCCTTAACAAAATGGGGAAGTTCCGAGCAAGCCAACATATTGTATTGATTTACAAACATCAGTCCATCGTGAGCATATGTTCCCACTACATTAGGCCGCCTGCCTTCCCTGAAAATCCGCAGAGACTCCAAGATCAAGCTGGGACTCTCTTGTCACTTGGTCGCGGACTTTAAATTCAGTGGCTGTTGGGTGCAAAGCACAGTTCCAAGACATCAAATGGGACATCCATGGACATAAATGGGATTTTGTATTTTTTCAGGACGTGAAGTCAAGGTGACATCTTTCATTAGGGATATCTTCATGTAGATATTAGACATCTTTTTCTCCGCAGGAAGACACAGCGGCATTTCCCTGAAGTTGAAGAGTTACACCGGAGACTTCTCCTTTCTGCTGTTCATGCTCAGGACCGGTATGCCAGCTCCCCCGCAGTCTAGGACAGGCCCTTGGGAACAGACCTTTCTGTGTCTTTGGGCAACTCAGATATGCCTCCAAAGCTTCAGTTTCCGGGGTCAGGACAGAGAGGGAACACGGGCCAGCAGCGTACCTTAGAGGACAAGGGCGATGGAAAAAACGAATTGGTACATGCCTCTTTCTTTCCTCCTCCCCTTTCACCTTTGTCCAGCCAGCTGGCTGTGGGGGCAGACGCCCTGCCAGCTCTTCTATCTGTAGTAGTGGAAAGCAAAGATACTTAATCCCCCAAGCTTCGTCTTCGACACTGCTGTAGCTGGAAACCTCTACCTTCCCCAGAGCCGTCGGAGGTTAAGAAAGCAGGCTGGCATCGATGTTGCCGCCTTCCCTCTCCTTGTTTGAAAGGCCATGTTAGGCAGCCGAGGGTTGGGCAGGAACGGAGAGCCTGGCTCCGAGCCCCACCCTTTCGGGCCACCACTGGTCATATCCCGCGGGAGCCTGAGTGGCAGCTCTGGGCCCCGATGCAATTAATGGTCTCCTCCACTGTAAGCAGGGGATTGACACCAGAACGTGCTCAACCTGTGAGCGGGACCCACAGTCACAGCCCGTTCTCAGGTACAGAGACAGGAAGCCTCTAAGGGAGGGACCGAGCTCATATGCAGTTGGACTGGGTGCCCACTTATATGTATAATTTATTAGGGGCCAAGAGCAGGCTGTTCCCTGCCCAGAAATGTCCTGCCCCTCACCCACCACAGTCTCTGAAGTTCTGTTCTAAAAGCACTTTCATGTGGGTGAAATGCCCTCGTTGAGACCAATTAAGAACACAGAGCAGGGCCTGTCTTGGTCATTCCATCACACTTGACATTGGCGGGAAAAGCCTGAGCAGTGAGAAGACACAGGAAGAGGGTTTCCTCCCTGCCCTTCCTGGGTGAAGTTGCCCCCTCGGGGTGTCTTGAGCTGTTCACATGGAATGAGAAAGGTCACACTCTCAGCTCACGTTGGGGTCCACGGAACCCGCATCGCTCTGTGAGATGACAGGTGAGGAACAAAATGACCCTGGGCTTGAGTATGGGAATTTCTTTCTTTCTGGTTATTTCTGTCACCAGTTCCTTGGCATCAGTATGGGCAGCCACCGGTGGAATGCACCTCAGTGGCCAGCTGCCCAACGCCAAGGAAGACAAGATGGCGCCCCGGCTGTGAGCGGGGCTTGTTCAGTATGTGGGGCAGGAAGACTTCCCAGCCTCACAGTGGGATGAGAGGATGGGGTCCCCCAAGCCACTTCCTTCTCTGCTGCGGGGAGCTCCTCAGGCTAGGAAAGGCAAGAAGCCAGATCCTCCCCCGGGTCCTCCAGACTCCTAAGGAGAATGAATTTGTGCCGTGGTAAACCAGCACGTTCGTGGTCGTCTGTCACAGCAGCAGCAGGAGACTAATACAGATTTTGGCCTCATGGAGGCACCGGCCTTGACACTCACAGAGAATTCTCCTGGAAGCCAGATTTCGGTGTTCCAGTGGGTCTCTAACCAGGTACCCGAGCAACTGCAAGCACATCCTGTCTGTCTCACTCATGCCCCCACTCCTCGTGCCTGCCCAGAATGTGGTCACACATTCACATTGTGTGAAGCACAAGGGTCCATGTACGGGTTTGGGGGCCAGAAACTTTGTCGCCTGTGTGCACCCAATGGCTGCCTCCCTGCCCGCTTTCCCACTCCGATTGCTCAAATGGTCCAGCGTCCCCGTCCCAGTGGTCAGACCGAATACAAGACCCGTCCCCTCATCCTTCCAGGAGGTCTCCATGGGTCCAGGCAGGTCTCAGGAGTCGTAGGGTCCTCAGAAGAGGGAACCCACCCAGTGGACCGCTGGGAAATTTGGAATTCTCTGAGGGAGGCCCAGCTTGCTGCCCCAGGGAGCTCTGCCGACGCCCGAAGTTAAACAGAATGGCTTCACACACTCGGTTCTCAGGTTTGTCCAAGGCGGGTCAGCTTAGGAGCGCAGCTCAAGAAGGGCTGGCCTGTCCTAGAGGGCTCGATTTCAGACTCGGTGTTATGGGACTGTCGCTGGAGGGAATTCCATTCAGCGGCCACTGAAGCCACAGTGACCGTGGCCGGGGCCGTGGCCGGAGCGCCCAGTGTGTTCGCAGCGGGACACGGACGGTGCTCACTGTGGCCTGGGTCACAAGAGAAGGGAGGTGGCGTGTCTCACAAGGTGGATTTTACTTAATGAGCCCATCCAGTTCTTAAAATGGAGTTTTAATGACCCTCAAAGAGCAAATACTCTACCCAAAATACTCCTGCCCGCACCCCTGCCCCTCTCCCACCCCACCCAGGGCCCTGCAGATTCCTTAAGGTCCTTAAGGCACCGGACAGCAATCGAAGGAAGACCCAAGGGCACGTGGCCCCTTCAAGACCAACCCCACCTCTCAAATCCTGTTTCTTCCACTACTTTTCTTTAAAAAAAACAAAAAAAAAGCAATTTTGGGGGTCCTTTACAAATTTGCTCACTCGTGTCTTCACTAATTTGATAGTCAGAAAAAGAAAGCAAAGGGAGGAAACGAAACTTTCATTTTCTAGAAGGAAAACCGGGCGGCGGATTCCTTGGCTGACAGCCTCCTACTTTTGGCATCTCGCAGACACCACCCCAATCTTTCTGCGGTGGGGTCCCCTTCACATCACGTCCTAGAATTGGGGTCCCCTTCCAGGAGCTGATGGCCTGGCTGCTGTCCACACGCATCCCGAAGTTGCCCAAGCCCACACACGCCCCGCCAGGTGTTTGCAGGTCTCGGGCTGGGGCCCAGACCTGACGGAGGAGGGCTTTATAATGCAGGCCTTGTGTTTAGCCTGAGACCTGAAGGGGGCGGGGGAGGGCAGGGGGCAGGGGGGAGGGGCGGTGGGCCAGCTCTCCAAATCCCCACTCCCGTGTGCAGCGGGCCAAGCTGCACACAGACATGACAGGGGATTGTAAAAACGCGCCACAAACAATGTGACTAATGTACCGGGGTCCCCCGCAAAGGAGATGGGGGGTGAGCAAGGAAGGGCCTGGAGATATCAGAACCCGAACAGAACTAGACCCTAAAAGGAGCTGGGGGGACACTGATCTACTTCCTCTGCTTATCCCCTTCTCCAAGGAGAAAGAGCAGGGGCGGGGGCGGGATGGGGGGGACCAAAAAATGAAGCATTGGGCTCTGGCGATCTCCCTAGAATAGCCTGTAAGCAATTCAGGCAGAATGTCTTTAGACAATGGATGACTGAAATATGAACCGCAATGCCAACATCAGCAGGACAAGCAAGTCCTGTGTATTCCACTCAAGAGGGGCCTGGACACATTTCAGAAAGAGCAGGGAAAATTTGCAGACTGGGTCACTAACTCCTGTCCTGGGCAGATAGTCGCAAAATACAACTTAATTTGTGTTGTGCAAGATAGGACCAAGGACAGATGGGAGTGGGATTATCCGCAGCCCACCTGGAATCTTGTGAACTCTGATCACTCTAGGCTTTTAGAACACCCTGGTCTAAATCTGACAGTAGCCTCTGCTCAGGTCATGATCTCAGGGTCCTGGGATCGAGGCTCACATCAGGCTCTCTGCTCAGCAGGGAGCCTGCTTCCTCCTCTCTCTCTGCCTGCCTCTATGCCTACTTGTGATCTCTCTCTGTCAAATAAATAAATAAAATCTTTTAAAAAAATAAAAATAAAAAAATAAACTCTGACAGTGGGTGTGAGGACATCTCTCCTAATAAAGGATATTCTCAAAAAAAAAAAGATCCAAAGGAATCAGAGTATCTGTCCCCCAGTGGGTCTTAGCGATCATCAGATCCAATTACACAGATCAAGAGCCAATTCCCAGAGAAGTTAAGCAAGTGGTCTCAGATCATTCCATTTGTTGGCAGAAGAGCCAGGGATGAAACCCAAGCTTCCAAACTCCAGAACACTTACAATCACTCGTTCAGATAGCTAATGAATTTCTCTGAAGTCCCAGCTTACCACCCTACTGCATTTCTGCAAAGGGAGTGGACTTATGCAGCCTGAACACGTATGTACCCCATTTGAGCAAGATGGAACACACAGAAGCGAAAATGTGTCCCACAAGTTCATTTGAAAGGGCAGGAAAGTGTTGGTGTGTCACTCAATTGTTTCAGATCATAGCAACAATGTTTGCTTCGTGGTGAAAACTATATAGAAGACACGATCGATCCATTCCAATGTTTTCTTTTGGTCGGTTCCATCATTGCTTTTAATTTCTGAGTAATTATCATCATTATTATTATTATTACTTCTAATCTCTGCTTAGCCCGGAAATTGAAGAGAACTTGTCTAGAGAAGTTAATCACGACGGCTGTCCAGGAGAGATCACAAAAATGGTTCTAGATTTTGGGGTGGATTTGAAGTTGAGGTTAGAGGAGGGTATAGAACAAAAGAAAGTATGGTGTCACCATGTCTGAAATGTAAATGAGACAAGTCACCATTGTGAGGAAAATATGGGGGGGGGGGATGGCGTTTGAGTTCCTGCCTTTGAATTTTGTGAATAGGATCTTTCTTTACTAAATTCGGGTCAGGCATGCAGTACCTGGGAAGACTTTGCTTCCTTCCTTCACCCAGTAAAATAAAGTCCTGGGATGAGGACAAACCTTGAAAAATGATTCTAAAACCAAAAGGAGTTTCAGAAAATAGACACGAATCTCAGAAGACAGGGTCTGGGTGTCCCCAAGTCTGCAACTCACCCAGAGGCCCAGCTGGGAGTCTCACCACGGGGCCAGTCATCGGTGAAGGGGAATAACATGTAAATGTCACACACTAAGAGTAAGACACTGGAGTCTGGGTTTCTTGATTTCCTGGTCTGCTTTTTTTTTTTTTTTTTTTAAAGTGGTTTGAAATGGACTTCAATCTAGACACTCCTTAGGTATGTGTTGACTACATGATAGAAGGTACACAAAATCTAAATTTTTATTTCATGGACTTCCACTCTCATATATAAGAGGGGTTCAACAGCAAAAGCTTTCTGTGACTGTATTGTTTATTTTTTTTCTATTAGGTTGGTTTTTTAAATGTTTTAAAGAAATCATCCAAATTTGCACATAGTATCACGCTAATGTCCTAGGGATAAGCTAATGCAACTATCTCAAAAGTGAGGCAAAACAGGTTGAAAATTGGGGTGCCCGGGTGGCTCAGTCGGTTAAGCGGTTACTTAAGGCTCAAGTCATGATCTCGGGGTCCTGGGATAGAGTCCCGGATTGGGGTTCCTGCCCAGTGGGGAGCCTGCTTCTCCCTCTCCCTCTGTCCCTCTCCCTCTATCTCAAATAAATAAAATCTTAAGAAAAAAAAGGTTGAAAATTAATTAGGGATACAATTTCCTCAAAAACATTTGAGCAGTACTTCAGCTCTACAGTCTTATTCTGTGTCTTCTAGGTTAAGCCCTCTCCCGTTGCCCTTCTAGTGTCTTCTATCTAAGTGAAGTCGAAAGAAGAAAAGAGAAAGAACCACGGAAACACGTGATAACTCTCTAACGAAGAAACTGAATCATCATGATCATGTATATTTTCGATCTTTTGCACCATGTTCCAGAAATATCTTAGAATGCCAAATCAATGGACAGAAGGACAGAACGATGCTTCTGAAGAAGTAGGATCAGAGATGCCAGCTTCGCCACAATCCCTGAGTTTGGGATTTTTCTCTGCGCGCCCCCCACCCCCACTATCCCGGCCCAAGAATGTCAAGAATTTGAACTCTCTGTTCTTAAGGCGAAAGAGCACAAACTCAGATCTGTTCACGAGGAAGGGAGGTGGCAGAGCCCAAGATATTGGAGCACACGAAAAAAATCTCCCAAATTTAATATGGCAACAGATGAGGCCTTCCTTTGGGGCCTTGGAAGTCGCTGGAAACAACATTCCCAGGGCAGGTCATTAATTAGGAGCCAGTAAGATCTCCGTCTGCATCTCAGTTAAGTCTCTAACTCCTTTATTTCAACATTTAGCTTTAGGTTTAAAATATTTGCTAAGAAAGCAGAGAGGCGATTTAACAGAGGTTTTAAAATGTGCCATTGGTTACACGTTCTGTCCACAGAGTAAAAGGAAACTATACAGCGTCAGTTACAAAAACGGTTATTTTGTGTGTCGCAAACATGCCAACAAACGCTCCACTGCGGTGTTATTCAATTCGACAGTAGAAAAGCAAAACAGAGATGAACTCCAGCACCAGCCCAGCTCCTTGACCTCTCGCAGAGAGAAGCATGAGGACTCCATCAACGCAGTCTGCCCTGGCATCTCAGCGAGGAAATGGTCCCCCGCGCTCCTGCGAGGAGGCTTAGCTGCCCAGGCCCCCCGGGGCCCACAGGAGAGGGGCTACAGCTCAAGAGGGGACACAGAACGTGCTCTGCACCGGCCCCCCCAAACCTGGGCTGCAGAGAGCACTCCAAAGATGCCCGGCTTCCCAAAGGAATAAAAATGTGCATCATCTCCTAGTGAATAACTTCCCATGTTTGGGTTTTGTTTTTAAATTAGCTCGAGCTACCAGATTCTCTAGGAGCCTGGCCACCGCTTTGATAACGATGTTATTTGGTTGTCTGAAGATATTTTGACTTTATTTTTATATCAGTATTCCGACAGACGGTATGAGAGGCAGTGATCACTAACACAGAACATGACAGGAGCTAACAATCAGCGGGTGGCTCTCAGGACCCGGTCTGTCCGGCTGAGGTCGCGGGCATGCACGGGGGGCGCTCACACATTTGCTACCCTCCACAGCCCAGGCTGCGGGAGGCGGGAGGGAAGAGACAGAGGCCACTGTAACCCTTAGAAGCTAGTTAATAAATACCATCAAAAAACAAAATGGAAAAGAAGCCCTCCAGAGCACAGACCACCTTAGGTCAACTGAATGTCTTCTAGTTTTATTCAACCAAAAAATCAAGAAAGAAGGAAAATATGAAAACAAAAAGTAGTTCTTAACACTAGCAGTAAATAAATTTGTACAACCATTCAGTCTGTATAATATGATGAAATAAATCTACAGCTCTTCTTATTTTGGTGCTTTGAATTATACATACAAACAACAATTACAGGGACTTGTTCACAAATCGGGGCTCTCGGACCCCCTCGGCGGCATTGCGTGCGTGTGTCGGTAGACACGCCGACTGCCCAGAACTGATAGAATTTTCTAGACAGAGGCCCACCTCTTTGAACAAATGATTTGCCTACGACTTTTTTCTCTTTTTCTTGCCTTTTTTTTTTTCCTTTTAATCCATCCAACAACCAGGACCAGTGCAAGGAATCAACACTGGTGGCCTGTCCATGTGAACAGCAGACCTAGATTCCCCTTAATTTCCACACTTTATTTCCCCCGTATTCCTTAAAATTCTTGGCGTCCTTCATGCCTTTCTTACAGCTATCCAGATGCAATAAAGTCTTCTTCAAATGTACAGTAATTTCTTACAATATAAGTTATATGCAATGTTCAGTGTGGTTTGTTTTCTTTTTTTTTCTTTTTTCTTTTTTTCACAGCACTAGAGAGACCCTGATAAATAGGGAACAGGAGTCTGAATGGCTTATTCACAAATGGGATCCAGATTCGGTGATCGAGAACACAGCACGGTGAGCTCTTCTGCAAAAGAGGCAAACGTCATTTTGCTTTCTGCCTTCAGAAACATAGATCCATCGGTTTTCGGCTTCATGATACTGCTCCTGCAAAAATGCACGTAGGAGGGGCTGGAGGGACTCTCGCCGGGAGGCCTCGAAGCATCGAGCAGGGGCTCTAACCCATGGCGGTGACCATACTGGTAGGGTGGTGAGGTCCGAAGGAGAGGCTGGACGGCGGGTGCATTGGCGTCGGAGTGGTTAGCATGTGGCTGGAGTGGCTGAAAGGGGAGATGTGGCTGAGAGAGGACATGTGTCTGGACAGGGCGGCCGGGTTGAACGAGCTGCTCTTGGGGAAGTCCTCCAGCGTGTCATGCACTTTTTTGCATTTTTTGGATTTGCTAGACATTTTTCGGTTTCTGGTCTGGATGCCTTCCTTCTTCATGGTCAGGGGTCTGTTAATCTAAACAAAGATCAATTTTTTTTTTTTTTTTACTTTTTGGCCAGCTCTGAAAGGGCACAGACTTTCAACCCTCAGCACGGCTGCTCTGACCGCCCCACACCGGGGATCTACTTTCAGGGGCCCTTTCCTCCACTCCCCCGCCCCCCCGCCCCGGCTTCCCGTCTCCTTCCCAGGGACCCCGTGTCCTGTTCCATTCTGTGGCCAAGTTCCGACTCTCTGCCTCCCTCAGGTGCAGCAGCCGAGAGACCACGAGAGACCACGGGGGAGGAGGTGTTAATTCTGTTCATCTACAACAATAACTTCGGGGAAAATATGCCTCAGGGAACGCCGCACTCCCAAGGACCCTGTTCTAGAAAGCCACCCCATGTGACTGCATTTCTCTGGTAACTAAAGCATGATGACTGGTCTCATTCAACCAGAACCTCCTTCCAATAGGTCATGAGAATGGAGGCAAGGAAGGAATCTTTAAGAGGGAAGGGACATTGTGTCCCCTCATCGGAAACCTGTGCTAGAACCCAGAACACACTACGAGCATGATCAGTCTCAAGAGCTGCCGTCCGGGGCCTGGAGAGGAGACCAGGGCCCCACCCCTCTCCAAGGTATCCTTCGGCTGCCTCTCTTCTGTCCTGCTGTCTCGCAGTAACAGGTGCGGGGAAAATTCTCCCCTGGCATGTGTACGTTCTGGGGCTGTGTTTCGATGCAGTGTGTGTCTCCAGGAGGTGGTCCCTTGCCCCCATCTCAGCAACTGAGCAATGACCGAAAGTTGCAATTTCTGCCTAGTTAACTTTGCGCTCCTAACCAGTCTAACCGCCAACCGACCCGTCGCCGAGTACTTGCTAAGTAAGCACTCTGGGGCGCGCAGAACTGAGTGGCACGGAAGCACCCTCATCCCGAAAATTAGAGAGCAGGAGTGAGCTCCAGGAAAGAGATAAGCAAGGTCCTAGGTCTGAAGGTCTTCAACTAGTCTTCCGCACCCGAGACAGCATCCCACCTCTCTTTGTGAGAAGCCTCTGCTTTGTTTTTAAAATGCATTTGCTAGGGGTGCAGAGGGTGGATAGAATCACGAGAGGGGACTTTGCAAAGCAGAGATCACACCCTACAAGGAGTGAGAATGGTAGGCACCTCGATGGCAGACAGCTGCCCCATACAGCAATCTGGCCACCGTCAGGGAAGTGTGGCAAAGCAGCTGGAGGAAGGAATGTCAGAGTCACGGTCGTTCCCGACTCCTTAGGGAAAGGCACCCTCTGCCATCCCCCCCTGGTCCTCAAGAGTGGAGGAAGAGAAGAGGCTCTCCTGGCTCCGGGATCTACCTGTGTTCTCCCCACACTAGAAAAGGACGATCAAGGAAGACAGAAGCCAATGGCCAAGAGCAAAGGGCTACCGACAACGCTTCTGGAAACAGCAGACATACAGTTTCTTGGGGTAGAGCTGGAGAGGTCACTGCAAGAGGGGTCAAGAACCACATGCCAGAGTCCCTCTTGTGCCAGGAAGGTGGAGGGGCTAAAAGGTCACTGCCAAAAGAACATCTCAGGGTTCCTTCTTCAAAGTGACAATCAAGATAAAGAGGCAGGCGGCAAAGGTGATAGGAATCTACCGTCACATCAAATCTTCCCCCAAGATAATGTCTAGACACACAGCTCTTTACACGGAAATCTAGATATACACAGCCAGATATCTAAATATAATATCTAGTTACACAGACCCAGAAAACTAGTATCAACACCACCTAGCTACACTGATCCCGAGATAGGTAGTTATCAAAACACCTAGATAAGAAGAAAGGAACTAACTCATAGCATACATAACAGGTATCCAGATGGGCACAGCAAACATGATGCGGTGAGAATGTTAATCGACGACAATCTCCCGTTGTTAGATACACCTAAATTGCCTCCTTCTGTGAAGTCTTGCTAAACCAGAGAAGACAGAAAAACCACTCCCACTCCCACTCCCACTCCCACTGGGGAGCAAGGTCCTGCCCTAGCCGCTGGAGCCCAGCCACGAAGTCGGGAGCAAGTGAGGAACAGGGTGGGAGCGAGCGGTGAAGCTTTGATGAGACATCGATATCCTTCCAAACTTTCCTTAGATCAGACACAGTCGAGACTGTGTCTCATCACGGCTAAGTAGCCTGAGAAATTTATGGCTGATTAACTTCCCAGCATTCCTGTGCTTCTGCGGGAAGAGGAAAAAAAAATCTATATGCAACCAACCCATGGCATTGAATTGAACTCTGGGGCATGCTGAGATGAGAACGTGATTACCCTCCACCCATCCCTATGGGTCCTCACTCTCCTGCCGGACCTCCCTGGAAGACCTGGGCTGCTCTGAAGTCAGGCCCCACTCTTCTGCTCCAACAGCCAGCCATGTTCCTTGGTACAAAACACTTGATGCTCTGAGTCATAACGCCTTCAAGTACAACGGAAATAAAATAATTTCTGCCCTGTCTGCGTCGTGGGACTATCTGAGGGTCGAAAGTAATCAAGTAACTTGAAAGTTCTTTGAAAACCTTAAATTACAGCCAAAAACAATTGGGAGAGGCTATGCCAGTGGCTGGGTGCCCCCGAAACTCTGATGCCTCAAATCTTCCCGATTTTAATCACATATCTGTTTCTCTCCACTGCGGGGAGCAAGTAAATTCCCCAAAGTGAAAACAGAATCCGGGGTTCCCTGCTAATAAACAGGTATACAACAGAGTCTGAGAATCGAGAGGCAGCGACCAGGAAGACGAGTTCCGTTAGGCTGGGCATCACACAGGGGCCGTGGCAAGAGGGGATGACATGAAGGCAGGGACAGGAGGGTCATGGGGTCCCTGGACAAGGCAGCAACTTACTCCAAAAAGACAAAACCCTGAAGAAGTTCTCCTGTGACTCAAAGAAAATCTAACCAGAAAAACTTCTTCCCAATTCCCAGGTATTTCTGGGTGAGCTGAGTCCCCTTGCCGGAACGGCCCTGAGCAAGAAGCCTCTACCCCATTCAGCCCCAGACTTTGCCAAAGGCAGACTGGTAAAGAGACTTCAGCAAATCCCAGCAAAAGACGAGAGCGAGAGAGAAACAGACAGAGGGAGGAAACGGCCATTTTCTTTTTTGGGATGAATTAAACTTCGAGCCTCATTAGGTCAAGACCTATCATCTGGAGTTATTTCAGGCAAACAAGAAAATACCCGATCTTTTTTTTGTGTTGAACATAAAGATATTTCAACTCCCTCCCCCCCCAAGAAAAGACTAGAACGACAGCTATGTCGAGGAGACTGGCTGGCAATTCTCAGATCTGTTTGAGGATGATACAGAAGAGGAGGCAAGAGTCTCTCTGCCCTGGTAGGGAGAACCCCATTTCGCTCCTCTCCTCTGGCGTCAGCCGGTGAGGACAGAGGCATCGGGGGACGTCTGCCAGACATTTCATTTCCCATCTTTCATACAGAGAGTCTGTTGAACATTTGCAGTTCGGGTTAGGCGAGGCTGCTCCCCTCCGCAACGGACCTGTCCTGTCTCAGCATGGCATGGGCCACACACACAATTCCACTCGATCCTCTCCACCTTTCCCCTCCCCTCTCTTGCCTACTCCCTTTCCCTCTTTTGCAAGGAAAAAAAAAAAAAAGCCAACTACAAGGAAATGTGGAACCACAAGGGTTTCCCAAAGGGAAGACTGGAAAGCTCAGGCCAGGCCCCCGTGAGGTGCTGGATGGCAGGTGACGGTGTTGTCCACACAGACCTGGGGCACGGGGTCATCCTCGGCCTCGCACTGTCCCGTCTCAGCACTGCCGTGGGAGACAGAGCAGGTCCCCTCTGATGCTGCTGCTCCGAGGCCCGAGGAGGGCAGGGACCCGGAGCGGGGGACACGGTCCCGCGGGCACCCCCAGCAAAGGAAGCAGATCCGGCCCGGGGCACTTACATTGTGAAGCTTGTAGTATAGGCCACACGCGTTGCAGACGGGGTCTCCGTTGGCATTTCTTCTCCAAAGCGTCGTGGTAGTGGTCTGACAGTTGGCACAGGACGTGCCCGCCCTTCTTGCTGCCGACTGCGAGTGGGGGAGGGGTAAGACCAAAACAAATGTCAATGGGTTTTCAGAACCACGGAGACACACTTACAAAAAGAAAAAGAAAAATTCAGCACTGAAATCAAAACTAGCAAATGGCCCACATGAAAGTAATGGAGATCCCCAAAAGCTGCCTCAAGAGGAAAAATGTAGCCTGTCCCCCGGCATGGGAGCTTGTCACCCGGTCTCGGGGCCAGAATCTTACCTGCCCCTCTACGGGGCAGAGTCAGGGGGCTCGGAGAGCCAACGCCCCGGCCCTGAGCGCATGGTCCCCCAGCCCTGTCCAGCCGAGCTGGCCAGACGCTTAGCGTGCATGGGTAGCAGCTCTGAATGAGCACGGTAGCAGACTCTCGGTACCCCTGGGCACCAGACCCCTGGAGGCCTTTTGCCAGGGCAACTGCCTAGAAGATCAAGGCTCAACGAGGCCGCTGGCCATCGAGACCCACAGCGGCAAAGGGAGAGCAAACCCAAATATCCAGCTCATTCCACAGCTCCAAAAAAGAAATCCTGGATTTGAAAGTGGGAGGGGGGACTGCACGGTAGGAGAGTGTCCGAGCCCGTGTGTGTGTGTGTGTGTGTGTGTGTGTGTGTGTGTGTGTATGTGTGCGCGTGTGTGATGAACCCACAAGACAGGCCACTGAGGAAGCACCAAGAAGGACAGCCTTCATGAGCTAGACCCCCAGCAAATCTGCAGCAGCCCTAATGTCACGGCTCGGTCACTACCTGTGACGGTCCCCTCCTTCTCCTTAGGTGGCTTTCAGTTCATGAGCCCAGCTGAAAAGCACACAGAATTCTGCTAATCAACAGGAACCCACCCCTCCCCCCATCCTGCTCTCATCTCATTTCACCTTCGTGAAATTAGGTATTTCCTATTTGCTGTTCACAGAACCCAAGAGTGGCAGGTCAGATGGTAGGCTCAGCTTGAATTTTAATTATTTGATTGTGTCACTGACTTCACTTCCTTTAAGAGGGAGACTTTTCTTTCACTTTTTGACACACTTAAACTTGCCAGGGTACTCTTCTCTACATCCACGCTTTAAGGGGAGGGGAAGGAAACTCAAGCACTTTTCAAAGAAAATGAAGTTGGGTCAATCCCTCCCCTCTCCCCGCCAACCTACAAAGACAATTTTAACTGCAAAAGAAGTATTGCCCGGCTCTGGGCTCAAATATATTACCGAAGGCCAGAGGAGGCGCGAGAAGGCAGCTATGTGTGATCTAGAAAACTCTGGCGCATTTATAAGAGCCTGAGATCAGACTAGAGGGATGGTCATACGGTTTTCCATCAGTATTTCATCAAGCCAAAGTTAGGCCATCCACCCAAAGCTACGAGACATGGACAACCTCGTGGCTATTCTGAATGAAGCCAACTGATTCCCTTCCCTTTAAACCAGTGAATTGTGCCACAGATAGGCTCCTCGTTCCTATGAGCTTAGAGATCCGAGCTGTGGCTTTTATTTATTTCTATTGGCGGGGAGGGTATTCTTTATTTTTTGTTCTAAAAAAACTGTGCAGTAAAAACAGCTCTTCTCTGTCATCATTGAGAAAGTCCTACTTTCCGGCGTCCGTTTTGGAAACAGTTCCCCAGAGCCCCGGGGCGCCGCCTCTGACCCCGCTCGCCATTGCCCACCTGCCTTCATGACCCGTGCAGAGCTGAGACCGGACTGACTTTCACTTGTATACGCTTGGGAAGAAAACGGTACCGAAAATCAGTGCTTGAAGATTCCGACAACTATGTTATCATGTCATTATTACTATCTTCCTGCACTTTATTCTTGAAAACAGATACTGAGATAGAGTCGATTAATATCTAGGCAGCCAGCGAATTTCCCAGCTCAGCAGCTTCAAATGCGGGCTATGAGTGCATGACGCCAGCCAGTACAAGTCACGCTCCAAGCGAGGGGGGCCCTGGTGCAGTCCTTCTCAGTATATTGACAGTAATGTAAATACAAATGCCCTCAGAATACCTCTCCGGTCTACCGACTTGATGCGAATTTATACAGAACCTCTAAAAACCACACTGTTCGGTTCACTAGCGGGAGACAAAGTACATTAATAAAGCGAGCTCAACTCGGCGAGCCGTTAGACATATGAAAACCCTGGCAAGACTCAGAAAGAAAAAAATATTCTGTGGATCTCCTCTTCAGTCATTTCTTCTGTTTCCTGCATGAGTTTATTCGGGGTTAGATAGGAATCTTCCCGAAGAGCTAGCTACATCATGGTCTGGGTAGTCTCCAATCGGCAGATGTGCACAGACAAAATAGCGACGTGGGGAGGCAGCGCCGGCGTGAAGGAACAGGAGATAGAAGGAAGAAGAAAAAGAAAGCTCCAGGTATTCGGAAGGCAAACATATCTAAGGGCTAAAAAAAAAAAGAAAAGAAAGAAAGAAAAAAGAAAAAAAGAATAAACTATCCTGAATGGGCTGTGAGTTCTCTGGAGCCTATGAATTCTATGGAACTAAAAATATAAAACCACCCAGAACGGATGAGTAAGAAAGAAAAGACAGCTTAAAATGTGACAGCCAATGAGCTCCGGAACTAAAAGCAATTATTACTCAGAGTTCTCAAGATTTCTTGTGAAAGGTGAATGAAGACAAACTTATATAAAATGCAAGTAGAGCCTTCCTATGCAATCTGCCCAGACAGAAGAAACCCCAAGAAAATGTCAAATGCAGCCCTGCTCATTCATCCATCCCCGTGGTCTGATGTTTTATACGCTTTCTTCTTTATTTTTTTTTACCTTAAAAAAACAGTCCAATTATAAGGATGGTAACCAAGACACATTTGAACAAGAAAGTTTTTGTTGTTAGTTTTGTTTCTTTTCCTCTCTTTCCTTCTTTCTTTTTTTTTTTTTTTTTTTTTTTTTTTTTTTTTTTTTTTTTTTTTTTTTTTTTTTTTTTTTTTTTTTTTTTTTTTTTACTAAGGCCAGGTTTGAGTGATTCAGAACATTCTTTTGTGGTGCGATCACATTCATTCTGTGCTAACACCTCCAGCCGTTTTTTTTCTAACGCTTGTTCTGATACGTTCAAACATCTTGATGTTTAGGTTGGGGAAGCTGAGTTGTTGTTTATGAGTTATCTCCAGTGCTCAGATATCCGGCAGCTTTTTCCTAGGAAGTTAGTTTTGCACATGAGAGAAAGGAAAAAAAAATACCCAAGTGCACTGGGACAAGTGGGGGGAGGTTGAGAACGCGGGAGAAGGGGGCAAAGATCAGAAGGAATAAAGCCGGGAGATGAGGACTGCCAAAAATTAAAGTCACGTGAGCCTTCCATCCCTAGAAAGTTTTTCCTTCTTCTGAAAAGGATGTGAAAGGTGTTGAGTTGCACTCAAATCTGATGGAGATGATAAATAATTGTTGAAAAAGAATACAGAGGATTTATTTCTTTTCTCTGTATCCCCAGCTCTCCCAGACACACAGAGAATTTGATGGATGCTGCTTTATCCACTAATCTTCGTGGGGAAATTCCCCTCCTCCCCTCCCTACGTGGTGAATGTCATCACCACAAAAAGCATTTTGATCTCTTGACTGTGGTTAGAGTTATCATTTGCCAAGCCTGCTTTTATTTGTCTCTCACATACACTTGCTCTTCACCCCGAGCCTGAGGTTCCAAAGACAAGTTCACAAAGGAACTTCTCCTTCTAGTCTTCCTTATAAACTGCTCAAGTATGCCTAGGGCTCAAGATGTTTGAGAAAGAAAGAAGGAAGGGACTAAAACCCATCATCGTCCTCCCCATAGTGGTTCAAAGGGGAATTAAGAGCGAATGTTACATGAGACCAAGAGGTAAGGCAGGAATCACAGTTCTTCTCAAAGGCATGAGGTGTGGAAAATCCTCAATCCTTATGACCAGGGAAGAAGAAAAACTCAGCTAGACTCAGTGGCTGCTGCCAGTGAACTCCAGCTAATTAGACCCATCAATCTTAAAGCAAGGGCACGTGAGACCCCTCCATGGCACAGAACCTTGCTCACTTCCTCAGGGGCCTGCCGCTGAGGGACATGTTCTAGATGGTTCCTGGTATACGCATCTATACACAACATTTCTCTGTCCACGGCACAACAATTATCAATGAATCTGAACTCACTGGCCTTGGTTCACTCTCATTCTATCTGCAAACACATTAGAGGGTCGATAACCAAAAACCCAGCACCCTTAAAAATTTGGTAAGTGACTTAGGAAATGTGAAGGGGAAAAAGGAGAGAGTGAGCTTTTCTGTAAATCTAATTTGAGAAAAGAGAAGGGGGGAGGGGAGAAGGAGCCCAAGCAAGCTGACATGATTTTGAGCTGTCCTGCCAATTTCCTGCAGAAAGCTCTCCTTCCTGAAGAGAGGAAATTAAAAACACACAATGGTTCGTGTTGGATCGGTGTTTCTGGAGAACTCACCAGCCTTCGCTTGGGTTTGATAAGCGGTCGGTTCTGTCCATTCATTTTGTGGTAGAGCCCGCAGGCGTTGCACAGGTAATGCCCGGTGCCATCCCGCCGCCACAGCGGGGTTGAAGTGGCCCCGCAGTTCACACACTCCCTGCCTTCTGGAAACAAGACCACACATAAGTCACTTAAGGAAGGAACACTGACAGCACTCAGAAGGAGGGAATGAGAGTAAAATTGGGACCTTCCCCTCCCTCCCCCCCTCTACTGGGGAACTTTCCCACCCCCGCACCCCCCACCTCCTTTGAGGTGGCCCCCAAGTGGGGAAGAGTCCCCCTCTGGCCCTGTAATAGCTTAACCATTCCCACACATCCAGCTCCTGCCCCGAGAAGTGGCTCATGAATCAACCGCAGCAGAACCTTGCTTGGGGTCCCCCTGACTTGATGGGGAAGATCAAGTTCAGTGAAGGAAGAAGGCAAATTGCAACTTGAAATAGTTCCCTGAGAAAAGGCTAAGTCCTGGACCGGGCAAAGCAAAACTTTCCACTCTGGCGCCCTCAAAGGAAAACAAAGGTGTCCCCATTACCATCACGGGGTCTGTCTATAGAGATTGATTAAATCCTGCCCATCAGGAAGGGGAGAGAGGAAAGATGATAAACAGATAATAAAATTGATTCTGAGGACCCAAGACTTTACGTTTTACTTCCAATAAAACCGGAAATGTCGCCGGCTGGCAAATAATAGATGGGAACCCAATGGGGTAGGTCTCACTCATGCCCCCACCACGTTTTTCTCTCTCTCTAGAAAAAGCTATGGTTTTCTATGATTTGCCAGCCACTGCGACAGCCACTGAAGGCCAAGTAGGACCCCAGCTGGGCCGGGGCGGGGAGGGGTTGGAGGGAAATACCCCTGGGGACGTGGGCAGGAGGAAAGAGTACGAAGAAGCCGCAGGAGGGGGAGAACAGGCCAATTAAAGAAAAGGGGGGGGCTCTCAGTCGGTAGGCTCATTAACCAAGCCCTTCCTGCAGTTGCTCTTTTTCCAAAAAAACAAACAAACAAAATAAACAAAAAACCGGCCAGGCCGGTTCACTCCAGGGGCAGGAGAATGAACCCAGACCCATCTCGGAGGGAAAAGCTCCTGGAGAGAATCCCTCAAAATACCACTGTAGGACCACAGGGGATTTTGGCTCACTGATTTCTTTCCAACTTCTGTGGGAGAAGGAAAGGAGGATAGTTTCTGGGAGAAACTGCCCAGCTCTTGGGGGGCCTTATTCTCTAGGCGGGCAAGTACCCGCATCTCCGCCAACCAAGCCAGACTGGGAGGAGCTCCCTCCCTCCACCCCACCCACCCCTGCTCCCCACCCACCTCCGACCTGCAGGGGCTCGACCTGCGAGAGCCAGGAGCCCGGGTGGAGCCGGGCTCCCCCAGAGGAGGAGTCAGGAGAGGGGGAGTGGGTTTCGCTTTCTCGGGAGGTGCTAGCTATGAGGTTCGGGAAGACAGTAGGGGTCAAAGATGAGCCCCTAAGAATTGTTTCGTTTTATGAGATTAATGGGCTAATTCCAAACTCCCCGGAAGACAGAGTGGGGGGCGAGACCCCGGCAGGCTGTTGGGGAATCTGGAGATCTCCCTACAGCGGGAAGCACAAGGCCGGCTAGGGGACATGTGTGGCCTTTAGAAACCCCTAGGCCAAGCACGAAGGACGTGGGGGGCTCACACCCGAAAGCCTCTTTGCTTTTGTTTTTTTCTCCGGGGACAGGCTCTGGGGAAGTTAAAAGACCTTCAGAAATGGAGGGCTTTGCCTGACACTGGGGTTCATAATGGTACTGGCTGGTTTTTGTCCACTTTCCTTTAAAAAAAAAAAAAAAAAAAAGATCGTAGGAGTTAAGAGAAATTCCCCACCTAATTCCAGAAAGCTGTTCAACCCCAGTCTACAGAGAGGCTCCCCGAGCCATAGGCGCTCTCCCCACACTCGGTGCTGCTGAGCCAGGAGCCTGCGTCCAGGTACCCGGCAGTATGTACGGGGCCTCAGGAAGGCTTGGGACCAAATTACCTGACACTGGAGTCAGAAGCCGGTGGCAGGCCTCGGTGGCGGGATGAGGGGGAAGCAGGGAGGAAGGAGGAGGAAAGGGTGAGTGGGCAAGGAGGTGCAGCCTGCAGCCTAGCCAGGGGGCCGGCGGGCAGTCGAGCAGTCCCCGTGCCCCACCACGCAGGCACCAGGTCGGCCCCTTCTGGGGGCAATGACACAGGCCTGTGCTGGCCCCGGGGGCTGCAGGCCAAGAAGGAGGCCTCTCCGGCCCCTCATAATTTGGTCCCTTTCCTGCTGGGCGGGCGAGGTTTCCCGGTGGCCCCCTCCTCCCTCCCTCCCTCCCCTCTGCAGCCCCAGCTCGGGGTGGAGTCCCCGCTGTGGCTGGCCTGGGGCCCACAGCCCTGCTCCTAGGCACCGGGGGCTGGGGGATCTCCCGGCTTGACGTGATTAGTCTGATTTCCTTTCCTTTGTCAGCCAGTGGGGAGGATGACAGCTTCCTTTTCAGAGGGACCTTCAAAACTAGCAACGGTTGCCTCTCCTGCCAGGCTCTGCACACTAGAGCAATTTTCTGTCTTGATTCACTCCGCAAGTTTGCGATTGCCTCGTCTGGCTTTGCCTTATTTTTTTTTCTTGTCTCATTGTTGCCTCTAGTCTGTGACTTCAGCAAACAACCAATTTTCCTAATGGAGGCCCTGACTGTCTCCTGCTTTC